>CM014096.1:890835-923500 GCA_004119915.2 Collichthys lucidus | reverse complement strand
AGCCAACATCACCCGGCCCGTGCCACGCGCCGCTCTCCTCAACGCCCTGCGTAAGCTCCACGTGGGGCGAGTGGCGGAGGATGGCAGCGTGCAGATCGAGGGGGGGGAGGAGGAGGCAGTGCGAGGGCGGGGAAGCCGGAGAGGAGGAGGAGGAGGAGGAGGAGGAGGGGGAGGAGCCGCAGCGGCGTTGGCGGCGGCTCGAGCTGGAGACGGCGGCGACGCACCGGAGACGACGGAGATCATCACCTTCGCTGAGGCCGGTGAGTACGCACGGCTCAGTGAGTGTGTGTGTGTGTGTGTGTGTGAGTGTGTGTGTGTGTGTGTGTGTGAGTGTGTGTGTGTGGTGTTGTGTTGTGTGTGTCTGTGTGTGTGTCTGTGTGTGTGTGTGTGAGTGAGTGTGTCTGAGTGTGTGAGTGAGTGTGTGTGTGAGTGTGAGTGTGTGTGTGTGTGTCTGAGTGTGTGTGTGAGTGAGTGTGTGTGTGTGAGTGTGTGAGTGAGTGTGTGTGAGTGTGTCTGAGTGTGTGTGTGTCTGAGTGTGTGTGTGTCTGAGTGTGTGTGTGTGTGTGTGTGAGTGTGTGTGTGTGTGAGTGAGTGTGTGTGTGTGTGTGTGAGTGTGTGTGTGTGTCTGTGTGAGTGTGTGTGTGTGTGTGTGTGTGTGTGTCTGAGTGTGTCTGTGTGTGTGTGTGAGTGAGTGTGTGTGTGAGTGAGTGTGTGTGTGTCTGAGTGTGTGTGTGTGTCTGAGTGTGTGTGTGTGTGTGTCTGAGTGTGTGTGTGTGAGTGAGTGTGTGTGTGTCTGAGTGTGTGTGTGTGTGTGTGTGTGTGTGTGTGAGTGTGTCTCTGTGTGTGAGTGTGTGAGTGTGTCTGAGTGTGTCTGTGTGTGTGTGTGTGTGTGTGTGTGTGTGTGTCTGAGTGTGTCTGTGTGTGTGTGTGAGTGAGTGTGAGTGTGTGTGTGTGTGTGTGTCCACCTGCTTAATTCCACCTGCACACACACTTCTGTAATCGCCTCCTGCTGTTTTCAAAGAATAGCTCATTATCTACTTAGTCAGAGATGTGTGTGTGTGTGTGTGTGTGAGTGTGTGTGTGTGTGTGTGCGTGTGTGAGAGTGAGAGGTGTGTGTGTGAGAGTGTGTGTGTGTGTGTGTGTGTGTGGTGTGTGGTGTGTGTGTGTGAGAGTGTGTTTGTGTGTGTGTGCGTGTGTGAGGAGAGAGGTGTGTGTGTGAGAGTGTGAGTGTGTGTGTGTGAGTCTGTGTGTGTGTGTGTGTGAGTGTGTGTGTGAGTCTGGTGTGTGTGTGTGTGGGTGTTGTGTGTGTGTGTGTGCGTGTGTGAGAGAGAGTGGTGGTGTGAGTGTGTGTGTTTGTGTGTGTGTGTGTGTGTGTGTGTGTGTGTGTGAGTGGGTGTGTGGTGAGTGTGTGAGAGAGAGTGTGTGTGTGTGAGTGTGTGTGTTTGTGTGTGTGTGTGAGTGTGTGTGTTTGTGTGTGTTGTGAGTGTGTGTGTTTGTGTGTGTGTGTGAGTGTGTGTGTGTGTGTGTGTGTGTGTGTGTGTGTGTGTGTGGTGCTGTAGCGGGAAACAAAGGTCTGTGGCAGTGGAGTGTGTTGCTCAGCGGCACCTTGGCGGGCGGGTGGGGGGCGGGGCCAGCTGTTAAGTTCACTTCCTGTGTGTCTCCTCCCGCCCTCACGGTGTGAGGTCACTGTGAGGTCACTGTGAGGTCACTGTGAGGTCACTGTGAGGTCACCTGATCGCGCCTCATGCCGCCGTCTGGTCGCGCTGCACTTCTTTTTTTTTCCATGAAGCTCACCTGTCAGTCAGGCGGCGTGGGCGGGGCCTGTCCTCTGGATTCTCTGTTGATGCAGTTTGAGTTTCTGTAGGCGGGTCTGGAGCAGCAGATGGAAAAGATTCTTCATGCAGCGATCTGAGCAGGTCCGCTGGGCTCGTTAGCAGCATATTAATATTCATGAGGATGTTTTCATCAGTGTCCAATCATCATGTTTGGGAGCAGAGGGGGAGGCGAGTATTCCAGGATTCATTTGGTTACAATCTGCAACATCACCACTAGGTGTCACCAAATCCTCCACACCAAAGATCTAAATGTTATGACGTCACAACAAACCCAATCAGAGTGTCATCAGAACATGTTTGAGTAAAGATCAGAACCAGTCCAGTCCAGTTAGAGGCCTCCAAAACAACAACACCTGAACGTTACACAGGTGTTCTCCACAGAACCTCCGGTACATTTACCTCCCAGAGGCCCGTGTTTGTACAAACACACCACTAGCCACTCATCGACACACCTGGCTGGTTACAGTTTGGTCAACCCGACCCGTCTCTATAGTAACGTCACCTGACGCGCTGCTGGACGTCTCTTCCAGCGTACTGAACCTTTAACGTGCTGTGAAAACTGAAACTATGCAGCTGAGAGATGATAAACAAGCTGCTTTCATGAAGCCTTGTTTTTCTAAGATGTGACGCGGCCCGCCGTGAGAATACTTTGCACCCAGCCGGTGCTGCGCTTTGTTAGGATGCACTGATGCGTTCAGGGACCTCGGTAATTATTCTGGCCGATGGAGATGGCGAGCTGAAGGAGCGGACGGACACGGATTCTTGGAAGAGACGAAGTGTCGACCTCCGTTTAGCAGCTCCGACACAATATCCATCTGTCCGTCATTTGCTGTCTAAATTCCTCTTCTTGTTTATCTTACACACACACACACACGGAGGACAATTAGGCTAATTGAACTTAATTGAACACATCATTAGCGACATTCCACAATCCACTTTCATCCCGCTAACCTGGATCTGCCCCTGCCGTCCTCTGGCAGGCAGACATGAACCGCTCATTGTTGGATCTATTCTGGTGGCCTGGGCTCTGTCTGTGGGGGGGACTCAAACTAGAAACCCAGCAACGAGCTCGGAGCCGGTTCACTGACTTCTGACAAGTGAGAGGAAGCGGCGGGTCTGAGCCGCTGATAGAAAGACAAAGAGTCTGTCTGATATGAAAATAAACTGTAATTAGCAGATTTCCTGCTCGCCTCTCCTTTCATCTCTTCCTTCTTCTCTCCGCTTTCTCTTGGCGTTGACTCTGTTTAGGTTTCGTGACGTGGCTCCGGCGCGTTCACGCCGTGTCCCGTGTCGTCCTAACACGGTTTGAGTCGGCCGGTTCTGGTCGGCGTCGGCGTCCCACCACATCATTTGGCTCTGCTTTGATGTGCTATGTCTGGCGAGATGAATCACTTGATAGTAAACAAGTACAGATTGTGAGCAGACCTGCCGAGCACGGTCACGGAGACCAACGAGCCAATCAGAAGAGAGTCTGTCCATCTGTCCTCCAGTGTCTGTCTTCATGGTATTTTACAGCTTGTTTCTGATAAAAACAAAAACTTGTTGATGATGTCATCCCAAAGTAGCTAATCGCTAATTAGCTGCCGCTAACTAAATCTGCCGTGAGCATGCTAACAGAATCCAGCTGGTTTGGAGCTAGTGCTAATGTAGCTAATGTAGCTAATGTAGCTAACTGTTAACATTACTTAATGTTATGGACCTCGCTAACATAGCTAACTGCTAATATAAGCTAATGTAGATTTACCTAGTTTTTAAATATAGCTAACGTAGCCAACCGCTCACATTAGCTAATGTTATGTCTAATTGTTATGAACAAACCCGTCAAGAAAAATACCTCCATAGACTGCTGTGTTCACTGTTAGACTGGACACTGCCGGTTCAGAGGTTCTGTCTCTGTGTTCACTGTTAGACTGGACGCTGCTGGTTCAGAGGTTCTGACGCTGTGTTCACTGTTAGACTGGACACTGCTGGTTCAGAGGTTCTGACGCTGTGTTCACTGTTAGACTGGACACTGCTGGTTCAGAGGTTCTGTCTCTGTGTTCACTGTTAGACTGGACACTGCCGGTTCAGAGGTTCTGTCTCTGTGTTCACTGTTAGACTGGACACTGCTGGTTCAGAGGTTCTGTCTCTGTGTTCACTGTTAGACTGGACACTGCTGGTTCAGAGGTTCTGTTGCTGTGTTCACTGTTAGACTGGACACTGCCGGTTCAGAGGTTCTGTCTCTGTGTTCACTGTTAGACTGGACACTGCTGGTTCAGAGGTTCTGTCTCTGTGTTCACTGTTAGACTGGACACTGCTGGTTCAGAGGTTCTGTTGCTGTGTTCACTGTTAGACTGGACACTGCCGGTTCAGAGGTTCTGTCTCTGTGTTCACTGTTAGACTGGACACTGCCGGTTCAGAGGTTCTGTCGCTGTGTTCACTGTTAGACTGGACACTGCCGGTTCAGAGGTTCTGTCTCTGTGTTCACTGTTAGACTGGACACTGCCGGTTCAGAGGTTCTGTTCGGTCCCAGTTTCTGGTCGGGTCAATATTAGCTACTGTAAACATCATTGTCCATGAAGGTAACGTTCATGTCCGTGTTTGTTTGCTGAACAGATCCTCTGGATTATGTGTCCGACACAAATCCCGAGTAACGAGAAACGTTGAGAGTGAGACTTCTTTGCTTGCGTCCTGTCTGCCAGCCGCCCGCTGTGTCGTCCCTCGGGACGAATCAGGGAGGCGAGCGAGTGGTGGCTTCGCTAAATGGAGGAGAGTTCAAGCAGAGCGGGAGGAACGGGGGAGGAACGGGGGAGGAAAGAGACTCGGAGAGAGAATTAGAGAGCGACATGAACCATCTCAACCTCGGTAACGTGTCCCTGAATGACTTCTCCAGGCTCAACACTCCTCTCTCCGCGCTGAGTTATGACAGGAGCTGTTTCACCCGTCACAGGCAGAGAATGGGCAGCGGTCACAAAGCCAGCAGACGTTACAGGCGGTCACATGACGTCTTGTCTCTGTCACTCGTGGAGCCGTCCGGACGCTGAAGGTCTGATGAGGATTCCAGTCCCGGGTCTGAGCGTGGCGAGCGGCGGCAGAGTCTCTTTGGCATTCTGGTATTTTTGTGATGGAAACACGTGACCGTCAGATTGGACCGCTTATCTGCCCTGTCATTATAAATAAACTGGCCTGGGAACACAGACAGACAGACAGACAGACAGACAGATACACAGACAGACAGAGAGACAGACAGATACACAGAGAGACAGACAGACAGAGAGACAGACAGATACACAGACAGACAGAGAGACAGACAGAGAGACAGACAGATACACAGACAGACAGATACACAGACAGAGAGACAGACAGATACACAGACAGACAGACAGACAGACAGACAGAGAGACAGACAGATACACAGACAGACAGAGAGACAGACAGATACACAGACAGACAGATACACAGACAGAGAGACAGACAGATACACAGACAGACAGAGAGACAGACAGATACACAGACAGACAGACAGACAGACAGAGAGACAGACAGATACACAGACAGAGAGACAGACAGATACACAGACAGACAGACAGACAGACAGACAGACAGACAGATACACAGACAGACAGACACACAGCCAGACAGAGAGACAGACAGAGAGACAGACAGATACACAGCCAGACAGACACACAGACAGACAGACAGATACACAGACAGACAGACAGATACACAGACAGATACACAGACAGATACACAGACAGACAGATACACAGACAGACAGACAGATACACAGACAGATACACAGACAGATACACAGACAGACAGAGAGACAGACAGACAGACAGATACACAGACAGACAGACAGAGAGACAGACAGATACACAGACAGACAGACAGACAGATACACAGACAGACAGATACACAGACAGAGAGACAGACAGACAGACAGATACACAGACAGACAGACAGAGAGACAGACAGATACACAGACAGACAGACAGACAGATACACAGACAGACAGATACACAGACAGAGAGACAGTTACAAGCTGGGTCTTGGATTTAGTTCAAAACTTTGAGACGTCCCGGGAGAAATCAGGTTTGTCTGAAAATAAAAAGCCTGTCATAAAATCAGCTGAAACAATGAAAACAATCAAACATGACTTGAAGTCGGTCTGAAGGTTCCCACGTAACGTAACGCGTAAGTTAACACGTAACGTAACGCGTAAGTTAACACGTAACGTAACGTAACACGTAAGTTAACACGTAACGTAACGCGTAAGTTAACACGTAACGTAACGCGTAAGTTAACACGTAACGTAACGCGTAAGTTAACACGTAACGTAACGCGTAAGTTAACACGTAACGTAACGTAACACGTAAGTTAACACGTAACGTAACGCGTAAGTTAACACGTAACGTAACGTAACACGTAAGTTAACACGTAACATAACGCGTAAGTTAACACGTAATGTAACGCGTAACGTAACACGTAACGTAACACGTAACGTAACACGTAACGTAACGCGTAAGTTAACACGTAACGTAACACGTAACGTAACACGTAAGTTAACACGTAACGTAACACATAGCGTAACACGTAGCGTAACAGGTAACGCGTAACGTAAAATGTAACGGAAAACGTAACGTAAAACGTAACGCATAACGTAACACGTAACGTAAAACGTAACGCATAACGTAACACGTAACGTAAAACGTAACACATAACGTAACACATAACGTAACACGTAACGTAAAACGTAACACGTAACGGAACACGTAACGTAAAACGTCTTTGCAGATTACCGTCATCTGGACTGAACGCAGATCTCAGCTGTGACTGGTTACTGTGTCCTCGCCCGTCCGGCACTCTGACCACCGTCTGTTTCTCTCCTTTGGCGGTTTGCTCAGTTGATGGAGCAGCTGCCTCGTGTTGAAGGCTCAGTCCTCGCTGTGGAAGACGAGGGTTCGAGTCCGACCTGTCCCGCATGTCGTCCCCCGTCTCTCTGTCTCTGTCCACATTCCTGTCCCGCATGTCGTCCCCCGTCTCTCTGTCTCTGTCCACATTCCTGTCCCGCATGTCGTCCCCCGTCTCTCTGTCTCTGTCGAATGAATCTTTAAAAGCATAGAACGTGTGGTCTCCTGTGTTTGTCTCGACAGGAGCACGTCTGTGCTGAGGACATTCCTCTCGTCACGTTTGTTTACCGGCTGCTCGGCGGCGTTACGCAGATTTAGTTTCACATCCAGAGCTGCTCGGTGTGTGTGGTGTGTGTGTGTGTGTGTGTGTGTGTGTGTGTGTGTGTGTGTGCGCGTGTGTGTGTGTGTGTGTGTGTGTGTGTGTGTTATCAGTGGGGGAGATGTGTGACCCCTCCTAATGTAAACTAAAGAGACAGTCCTATCCTACACACACACACACACACACACCGTTAACGTAAACGGACAGACGGACGTTTAACGTCCCCGTTATAGAGCACAGGAAGTCCTCACACTGATCCGGCACATCTGTCAGAACCTGACCAGAGAGAGAGACAGCTGCAGACTATAAACACAACAGATCCTGTCTGTCTGTCTGTCTCTGTCTGTCTGTCTGTCTGTCTGTCTGTCTGTCTGCGTGCCTGTCTGTCTGTCTGCGTGCCTGTCTGTCTGTCTGTCTGTCTGTCTGTCTGTCTGTCTGCTGAACATATAAATAACAGAAGGAGAAACTCTTACTAATGTGAAAACACACAAACAACACACTCACCAAATACACAAACAAAAACACACATTCACACAAACAGCTGGAGGACACATAAACACACACACATGAACACACACACACACATGAACACACACACACACATGAACACACACACACACATGAACACACACACATGAACACACAGGTTTGCCTAACCCCGGTAAAGGCAGCTCTTCCATTGAAGGAGGGATTATGATGAACAATGACCGACACAGTGTGTTTGGACAGAGTGTGTGTGTGTGTGTGTGTGTGTGTGTGTGTCTGTGTGTGTGTGTGTGTCTGTGTGTGTGTGTGTGTATCTGTGTGTGTGTGTGTGTGTCTGTGTGTGTGTCTGTGTGTGTGTGTGTGTGTATCTGTGTGTGTGTGTGTGTCTGTGTGTGTGGTGTGTGGTGTGTGTGTGTGTGTGTGTCTGTGTGTGTGTGTCTGTGTGTGTGTGTATCTGTGTGTGTGTGTGTGTATCTGTGTGTGTGTGTGTGTATCTGTGTGTGTGTCTGTGTGTGTGTGTGTCTGTGTGTGTGTGTCTGTGTGTGTGTGTGTCTAAAACCTGGACGTAGTCTCTGTGACGTCCCTCAGACTGTCTAAAACCTGGACGTAGTCTCTGTGACGTCCCCGCAGACTGTCTAAAACCTGGACGTAGTCTCTGTGACGTCCCCGCAGACTGTCTAAAACCTGGACGTAGTCTCCGTGACGTCCCCGCAGACTGTCTAAAACCTGGACGTAGTCTCCGTGACGTCCCCGCAGACTGTCTAAAACCTGGACGTAGTCTCTGAGACGTCCCCACAGACTGTCTCAAACCTGGACGTAGTCTCTGTGACGTCCCCGCAGACTGTCTAAAACCTGGACGTAGTCTCCGTGACGTCCCCGCAGACTGTCTAAAACCTGGACGTAGTCTCCGTGACGTCCCCGCAGACTGTCTAAAACCTGGACGTAGTCTCCGTGACGTCCCCGCAGACTGTCTAAAACCTACTGGACGTAGTCTCCGTGACGTCCCCGCAGACTGTCTAAAACCTGGACGTAGTCTCCGTGACGTCCCCGCAGACTGTCTAAAACCTGGACGTAGTCTCCGTGACGTCCCCGCAGACTGTCTAAAACCTGGACGTAGTCTCTGTGACGTCCCCGCAGACTGTCTAAAACCTGGACGTAGTCTCCGTGACGTCCCCGCAGACTGTCTAAAACCTGGACGTAGTCTCGTACTGGCTGTTGAAACATTTGGGATGATGTCATGAGTGTGTGTATTCGGGGATTACTCAGATTGATGGGGACTCTCCGTGTTTGTGTCACATGTTGGCAGCGTCTCTGTTTAGCTTTGCTCGCTGCTCAGTCTGATAAATCAAATCAATGTCATAATACACCCAGGGGCTGATGGGAGACTGAGGAATGTTTGGAGGATGATGAAGATGATGAAGAAGATGAAGATGATGATTTATTGATCTGACCCTGGTCTGTGGTGGGCATCCTGGGCCCTGATTGGTTGTTGGTGGTCTCCACATGTTCTGACTGTCTTACGTGGACATCTGATGCAGTTTGAAGTTGAAAGGACTTTTCAGGTTCATCAACATTTCTTGGACGTCTCGGATCTTTGTAGAAAACGCTGAGCTGCAGTTTCAGTCAGACGGAGACCGAGACAGGCCAGAAATCAGGTTTTATGAGACATCGTGAGTCTGTGAAGATCAGTCTTGTGTAAATGGACAGGGATTACAGAGAGAGATGAGCTGTGAGGAGACGACTCGCAGAGGTGGGACAGACTCCAGGAAACAAACGTCTGGTCTCTCAGTGTAAATGAGCTGCTGGAGCTTGTTACTTCCAACTGGCTCTGTTGAGTTGTTACATGTTTAAACACATTAACAAACTCCACATCATCATCAGTGTTTAGATTGATGTCCCTCCTTCCAGGCAGACATTTGTCTCACTTGAGCTCTGTGAAAATCGTCCTGCAGAGACGTTAGTTCCTCTTCTGGGCTGATCCTGATGCTCCAGTGTCTCAGTGTTCTTCAACACGACAACGTCCCCAAACAGCGTCTGCTAATCTTTGAATCTGACAGAGCCAGTGATGGAGGGTGGGTTTCACGCTGACGGTCGTCTCACTGTCTCATGTCTTTGACCTGTCCTGACTCTGAGCATTGGTCAGCTGTCCGCACATGTGAGCGTCTCACCCCGACCTCTCCGTCCTCTGAGGACCACTCCAGGCTCCAGGCTCAATGTCTCAGTTTAAAGATCCGCTGTGTCAGACTAGATCTGCAGAAGGTGACCTGCATGACTTATTCACCTGAAAAGGACTTCATATCCACAGACTGTCTAAAACCTGGACGTAGTCTCTGTGACGTCCCCGCAGACTGTCTAAAACCTGGACGTAGTCTCTGTGACGTCCCCGCAGACTGTCTAAAACCTGGACGTAGTCTCTGTGACGTCCCCACAGACTGTCTAAAACCTGGACGTAGTCTCTGTGACGTCCCCGCAGACTGTCTAAAACCTGGACGTAGTCTCTGTGACGTCCCGCAGACTGTCTAAAACCTGGACGTAGTCTCTGTGACGTCCCCGCAGACTGTCTAAAACCTGGACGTAGTCTCCGTGACGTCCCCGCAGACTGTCTAAAACTGGACGTAGTCTCCGTGACGTCCCCGCAGACTGTCTAAAACCTGGACGTAGTCTCCGTGACGTCCCCGCAGACTGTCTAAAACCTGGACGTAGTCTCCGTGACGTCCCGCAGACTGTCTAAAACCTGGACGTAGTCTCTGTGACGTCCCCCCAAATGTCTATAAAACCTGGACGTAGTCTCCGTGACATCCCCGCAGACTGTCTAAAACCTGGACGTAGTCTCTGTGACGTCCCCGCAAACTGTCTAAAACCTGGACGTAGTCTCCGTGACATCCCCGCAGACTGTCTAAAACCTGGACGTAGTCTCTGTGACGTCCCCGCAGACTGTCTAAAACCTGGACGTAGTCTGTGACGTCCCCGCAGACTGTCTAAAACCGGGACGTAGTCTCTGTGACGTCCCCGCAAACTGTCTAAAACCTGGACGTAGTCTCTGTGACGTCCCGCAGCAGACTGTCTAAAACCTGGACGTAGTCTCCGTGACGTCCCCGCAGACTGTCTAAAACCTGGACGTAGTCTCCGTGACATCCCCGCAGACTGTCTAAAACTGGACGTAGTCTCTGTGGCGTCCCCAGCAGACTGTCCAAAACCTGGACGTAGTCTCCGTGACATCCCCGCAGACTGTCTAAAACCTGGACGTAGTCTCTGTGGCGTCCCCGCGACTGTCTAAAACCTGGACGTAGTCTCCGTGACATCCCCGCAGACTGTCTAAAACCTGGACGTAGTCTCTGTGGCGTCCCCGCAGACTGTCCAAAACCTGGACGTAGTCTCCGTGACATCCCCGCAGACTGTCTAAAACCTGGACGTAGTCTCTGTGGCGTCCCCGCAGACTGTCTAAAACCTGGACGTAGTCTCCGTGACATCCCCGCAGACTGTCTAAAACCTGGACGTAGTCTCCGTGACATCCCCGCAGACTGTCTAAAACCTGGACGTGTCTCTGTGGCGTCCCCGCAGACTGTCCAAAACCTGGACGTAGTCTCCGTGACATCCCCGCAGACTGTCTAAAACCTGGACGTAGTCTCTGTGATGTCCCCGTCCTCCAGCAGCTTAAATCAACATCACAAACTCTTTTCTGAGAAACAATGAATGAACGCTTCTTTTATTTTCTAATCTTATTGAAGTGATGATGTAAGTGAGATAATCGCCTCGGTTAAACAGCGTTAATGGACTCTGCCTCCCGCCTACACACACACACACACACACACACACACACACACACCCACACAATCACACACACACACACACCATTCACAGCGTTTCACTGCTGCTGACATTCATAAACTTCCAAATCGTGACTTTGATATTCGCCCACGAGCGAGAGACATGACAGAGGACGAGGTGATGCAGAGACATGACAGAGGACGAGGTGATGCAGAGACATGACAGAGGACGAGGTGATGCAGAGACATGACAGAGGACGAGGTGATGCAGAGACATGACAGAGGACGAGGTGTGATGCAGAGACATGACAGAGGACGAGGGTGATGCAGAGACATGACACAGGACGGTGATGATGCAGAGACATGACAGAGGACGAGGTGATGCAGAGACATGACAGAGGACGAGGTGATGCAGAGACATGACAGAGGACGAGGTGATGCAGAGACATGACAGAGGACGAGGTGATGCAGAGACATGACAGAGGACGAGGTGATGCAGAGACATGACAGAGGACGAGGTGATGCAGAGACATGACAGAGGACGAGGTGATGCAGAGACATGACAGAGGACGAGGTGGTGCAGAGACATGACAGAGGACGAGGTGATGCAGAGACATGACAGAGGACGAGGTGATGCAGAGACATTATGTAACGCTCTGGACGGTAATTGGACCTTCAAACCTGTGATTAGTTTAGTTCACTGTCTGGCCTGGAGGTTTTTCAAGGAAATGTAAAATACAGGTCTGGACATGATGCGCGTGCGTGTGCGTGTGTGTGTGTGTGTGTGTGTGTGTGTGTGTGTGTGATTGTGTGTGTGTGTCTGTGTGTGTGTGTGTGTGTGTGTGTGTGTGTGTATGTGTGGACACAGTGTCTGTTGGAGCTTCAAACTTTGTTTGCTGAGAGAAAGTGATCGTCACAGTTAGTAACCGTCCTCATAAAGAGTCTCTGTCCATCTGTCCTCCAGTGTCTGTCCAACACTGACTCAGTGTCTTCAGGTGTTCTTCAGTGTCTTCAGTGTGTTCAGTGTCTTCAGTGTGTTCAGTGTCTTCAGTGTGTTCAGGTGTTCTTCAGGTGTTCAGGTGTTCTTCAGTGTCTTCAGATGTTCTTCAGGTGTTCTTCAGGTGTTCTTCAGTGTCTTCAGGTGTTCTTCAGTGTGTTCAGGTGTTCTTCAGTGTGTTCAGGTGTTCTTCAGTGTCTTCAGTGTGTTCAGGTGTTCTTCAGTGTCTTCAGTGTGTTCAGGTGTTCTTCAGTGTGTTCAGGTGTTCTTCAGTGTCTTCAGTGTGTTCAGGTGTTCTTCAGGTGTTCTTCAGTGTGTTCTTCAGTGTCTTCAGGTGTTCTTCAGTGTCTTCAGTGTGTTCAGGTGTTCTTCAGGTGTTCTTCAGTGTCTTCAGTGTGTTCAGGTGTTCTTCAGTGTGTTCAGGTGTTCTTCAGGTGTTCTTCAGTGTCTTCAGTGTGTTCAGGTGTTCTTCAGTGTCTTCAGTGTGTTCTTCAGTGTCTTCAGTGTGTTCAGGTGTTCTTCAGTGTGTTCAGGTGTTCTTCAGTGTGTTCAGGTGTTCTTCAGTGTGTTCTTCAGTGTGTTCAGTGTCTTCAGTGTCTTCAGTGTGTTCAGTGTCTTCAGTGTCTTCAGTGTGTTCAGGTGTTCTTCAGTGTGTTCAGGTGTTCTTCAGTGTCTTCAGTGTCTTCAGTGTGTTCAGGTGTTCTTCAGTGTGTTCAGGTGTTCTTCAGGTGTTCTTCAGTGTCTTCAGTGTCTTCAGTGTGTTCAGGTGTTCTTCAGTGTGTTCAGGTGTTCTTCAGTGTGTTCAGGTGTTCTTCAGTGTCTTCAGTGTGTTCAGGTGTTCTTCAGTGTGTTCAGGTGTTCTTCAGTGTGTTCAGGTGTTCTTCAGTGTCTTCAGTGTCTTCAGTGTGTTCAGGTGTTCTTCAGTGTGTTCAGGTGTTCTTCAGTGTCTTCAGTGTCTTCAGTGTGTTCAGGTGTTCTTCAGTGTGTTCAGGTGTTCTTCAGGTGTTCTTCAGTGTCTTCAGGTGTTCTTCAGTGTGTTCAGGTGTTCTTCAGTGTGTTCAGTGTGTTCAGTGTGTTCAGTGTGTTCAGTGTGTTCAGTGTGTTCAGGTGTTCTTCAGTGTGTTCAGTGTCTTCAGTGTGTTCAGGTGTTCAGTGTGTTCAGTGTGTTCAGGTGTTCTTCAGTGTGTTCAGTGTGTTCAGTGTGTTCAGTGTGTTCAGTGTGTTCAGGTGTTCTTCAGTGTGTTCAGGTGTTCTTCAGGTGTTCTTCAGTGTGTTCAGGTGTTCTTCAGTGTGTTCAGTGTGTTCAGGTGTTCTTCAGTGTGTTCAGTGTGTTCAGTGTGTTCAGTGTGTTCAGGTGTTCTTCAGTGTGTTCAGTGTGTTCAGTGTGTTCAGTGTGTTCAGGTGTTCTTCAGTGTCTTCAGTGTGTTCAGGTGTTCTTCAGTGTCTTCAGTGTGTTCAGGTGTTCTTCAGGTGTTCTTCAGTGTCTTCAGTGTGTTCAGGTGTTCTTCAGTGTGTTCAGGTGTTCTTCAGTGTGTTCAGGTGTTCTTCAGGTGTTCTTCAGTGTGTTCAGGTGTTCTTCAGGTGTTCTTCAGTGTCTTCAGTGTGTTCAGGTGTTCTTCAGGTGTTCTTCAGTGTGTTCAGGTGTTCTTCAGTGTCTTCAGTGTGTTCAGGTGTTCTTCAGTGTCTTCAGTGTCTTCAGTGTGTTCAGGTGTTCAGGTGTTCTTCAGTGTGTTCAGGTGTTCAGGTGTTCTTCAGTGTGTTCAGGTGTTCTTCAGTGTGTTCAGGTGTTCTTCAGTGTCTTCAGGTGTTCTTCAGTGTGTTCAGGTGTTCTTCAGTGTCTTCAGTGTGTTCAGGTGTTCTTCAGTGTGTTCAGGTGTTCTTCAGTGTGTTCAGGTGTTCTTCAGTGTGTTCAGGTGTTCTTCAGTGTCTTCAGTGTCTTCAGGTGTTCTTCAGTGTGTTCAGGTGTTCTTCAGTGTGTTCAGGTGTTCTTCAGTGTGTTCAGGTGTTCTTCAGTGTGTTCAGGTGTTCTTCAGTGTCTTCAGTGTGTTCAGGTGTTCTTCAGTGTCTTCAGTGTGTTCAGTGTGTTCAGTGTGTTCAGTGTGTTCAGTGTCTTCAGTGTCTTCAGGTGTTCTTCAGGTGTTCTTCAGTGTCTTCAGGTGTTCTTCAGTGTCTTCAGTGTTAAGGTGTTCTTCAGTGTGTTCAGGTGTTCTTCAGTGTCTTCAGTGTCTTCAGTGTGTTCAGGTGTTCTTCAGTGTCTTCAGTGTGTTCAGGTGTTCTTCAGTGTGTTCAGTGTGTTCAGTGTGTTCAGTGTCTTCAGTGTCTTCAGTGTGTTCAGGTGTTCTTCAGTGTGTTCAGTTTGTTCAGGTGTTCTTCAGTGTGTTCAGTGTCTTCAGATGTTCTTCAGATGTTCTTCAGGTGTTCTTCAGTGTGTTCAGGTGTTCTTCAGTGTGTTCAGGTGTTCTTCAGTGTCTTCAGTGTGTTCAGGTGTTCTTCAGTGTCTTCAGTGTGTTCAGGTGTTCTTCAGGTGTTCTTCAGTGTGTTCAGTGTCTTCAGATGTTCTTCAGATGTTCTTCAGGTGTTCTTCAGGTGTTCTTCAGTGTCTTCAGGTGTTCTTCAGGTGTTCTTCAGGTGTTCTTCAGTGTGTTCAGGTGTTCTTCAGTGTCTTCAGTGTGTTCAGGTGTTCTTCAGTGTCTTCAGTGTGTTCAGGTGTTCTTCAGTGTGTTCAGGTGTTCTTCAGTGTCTTCAGTGTGTTCAGGTGTTCTTCAGTGTCTTCAGTGTGTTCAGGTGTTCTTCAGGTGTTCTTCAGTGTCTTCAGTGTGTTCAGGTGTTCTTCAGGTGTTCTTCGGTGTGTTCAGTGTCTTCAGGTGTTCGTCAGTGTCTTCAGGTGTTCTTCAGGTGTTCTTCAGTGTGTTCAGTGTGTTCAGGTATTCTTCAGGTGTTCTTCAGGTGTTCTTCAGTGTGTTCAGTGTGTTCAGGTGTTCTTCAGTGTGTTCAGGTGTTCTTCAGTGTGTTCAGGTGTTCTTCAGTGTGTTCAGGTGTTCTTCAGTGTCTTCAGTGTGTTCAGGTGTTCTTCAGTGTCTTCAGCTGTTCTTCAGGTGTTCTTCAGTGTGTTCAGGTGTTCTTCAGGTGTTCTTCAGTGTGTTCAGGTGTTCTTCAGTGTGTTCAGGTGTTCTTCAGTGTCTTCAGGTGTTCTTCAGTGTGTTCAGGTGTTCTTCAGTGTCTTCAGTGTGTTCAGTGTGTTCAGTGTGTTCAGTGTGTTCAGGTGTTCTTCAGTGTGTTCAGGTGTTCTTCAGTGTCTTCAGTGTGTTCAGTGTGTTCAGTGTGTTCAGTGTGTTCAGTGTGTTCAGGTGTTCTTCAGTGTCTTCAGTGTCTTCAGTGTGTTCAGTGTGTTCAGTGTGTTCAGTGTGTTCAGTGTGTTCAGGTGTTCTTCAGGTGTTCTTCAGTGTGTTCAGGTGTTCTTCAGTGTCTTCAGTGTGTTCAGGTGTTCTTCAGTGTCTTCAGTGTGTTCAGGTGTTCTTCAGTGTGTTCAGGTGTTCTTCAGTGTGTTCAGGTGTTCTTCAGTGTCTTCAGTGTGTTCAGGTGTTCTTCAGTGTGTTCAGGTGTTCTTCAGTGTGTTCAGGTGTTCTTCAGGTGTTCTTCAGTGTGTTCAGGTGTTCTTCAGTGTGTTCAGGTGTTCTTCAGGTGTTCTTCAGTGTGTTCAGGTGTTCTTAGGTGTCTTCAGTGTGTTCAGGTGTTTCTTCAGGTGTTCTTTAGTGTGTTCAGGTGTTCTTCAGGTGTCTTCAGTGTCTTCAGTGTTCAGGTGTTCTTCAGTGTGTTCAGGTGTTCTTCAGTGTTCAGGTGTTCTTCAGGTGTTCTTCAGTGTGTTCAGGTGTTCTTCAGTGTGTTCAGGTGTTCTTCAGTGTGTTCAGGTATTCTTCAGGTGTTCTTCAGGTGTTCTTCAGTGTGTTCAGGTGTTCTTCAGTGTCTTCAGTGTGTTCAGGTGTTCTTCAGTGTCTTCAGTGTGTTCAGGTGTTCTTCAGTGTGTTCAGGTGTTCTTCAGTGTCTTCAGTGTGTTCAGGTGTTCTTCAGTGTCTTCAGTGTGTTCAGGTGTTCTTCAGGTGTTCTTCAGTGTCTTCAGTGTGTTCAGGTGTTCTTCAGGTGTTCTTCGGTGTGTTCAGTGTCTTCAGGTGTTCGTCAGTGTCTTCAGGTGTTCTTCAGGTGTTCTTCAGTGTGTTCAGTGTGTTCAGGTATTCTTCAGGTGTTCTTCAGGTGTTCTTCAGTGTGTTCAGTGTGTTCAGGTGTTCTTCAGTGTGTTCAGGTGTTCTTCAGTGTGTTCAGGTGTTCTTCAGTGTGTTCAGGTGTTCTTCAGTGTCTTCAGTGTGTTCAGGTGTTCTTCAGTGTCTTCAGCTGTTTTCAGGTGTTCTTCAGTGTGTTCAGGTGTTCTTCAGGTGTTCTTCAGTGTGTTCAGGTGTTCTTCAGTGTGTTCAGGTGTTCTTCAGTGTCTTCAGGTGTTCTTCAGTGTGTTCAGGTGTTCTTCAGTGTCTTCAGTGTGTTCAGTGTGTTCAGTGTGTTCAGTGTGTTCAGGTGTTCTTCAGTGTGTTCAGGTGTTCTTCAGTGTCTTCAGTGTGTTCAGTGTGTTCAGTGTGTTCAGTGTGTTCAGTGTGTTCAGGTGTTCTTCAGTGTCTTCAGTGTCTTCAGTGTGTTCAGTGTGTTCAGTGTGTTCAGGTGTTCTTCAGTGTGTTCAGGTGTTCTTCAGGTGTTCTTCAGTGTGTTCAGGTGTTCTTCAGTGTCTTCAGTGTGTTCAGGTGTTCTTCAGTGTCTTCAGTGTGTTCAGGTGTTCTTCAGTGTGTTCAGGTGTTCTTCAGTGTGTTCAGGTGTTCTTCAGTGTCTTCAGTGTGTTCAGGTGTTCTTCAGTGTGTTCAGGTGTTCTTCAGTGTGTTCAGGTGTTCTTCAGGTGTTCTTCAGTGTGTTCAGGTGTTCTTCAGTGTGTTCAGGTGTTCTTCAGGTGTTCTTCAGTGTGTTCAGGTGTTCTTCAGGTGTTCTTCAGTGTGTTCAGGTGTTCTTCAGGTGTTCTTTAGTGTGTTCAGGTGTTCTTCAGGTGTTCTTCAGTGTCTTCAGTGTGTTCAGGTGTTCTTCAGTGTGTTCAGGTGTTCTTCAGTGTGTTCAGGTGTTCTTCAGGTGTTCTTCAGTGTGTTCAGGTGTTCTTCAGTGTGTTCAGGTGTTCTTCAGTGTGTTCAGGTGTTCTTCAGGTGTTCTTCAGTGTCTTCAGTGTGTTCAGGTGTTCTTCAGTGTCTTCAGTGTGTTCAGGTGTTCTTCAGTGTCTTCAGTGTGTTCAGGTGTTCTTCAGTGTCTTCAGTGTGTTCAGGTGTTCTTCAGTGTCTTCAGTGTGTTCAGGTGTTCAGGTGTTCTTCAGTGTGTTCAGGTGTTCTTCAGGTGTTCTTCAGGTGTTCTTCAGTGTCTTCAGTGTGTTCAGGTGTTCTTCAGTGTCTTCAGTGTGTTCAGGTGTTCAGGTGTTCTTCAGTGTGTTCAGGTGTTCTTCAGTGTGTTCAGGTGTTCTTCAGTGTCTTCAGTGTGTTCAGTGTGTTCAGGTGTTCTTCAGTGTGTTCAGGTGTTCTTCAGTGTCTTCAGTGTGTTCAGTGTGTTCAGGTGTTCTTCAGTGTGTTCAGGTGTTCTTCAGTGTGTTCAGGTGTTCTTCAGTGTCTTCAGTGTGTTCAGTGTGTTCAGGTGTTCTTCAGTGTGTTCAGGTGTTCTTCAGTGTGTTCAGGTGTTCTTCAGTGTGTTCAGGTGTTCTTCAGGTGTTCTTCAGTGTGTTCAGTGTGTTCAGGTGTTCTTCAGTGTGTTCAGGTGTTCTTCAGTGTGTTCAGGTGTTCTTCAGGTGTTCTTCAGTGTGTTCAGTGTGTTCAGGTGTTCTTCAGTGTGTTCAGGTGTTCTTCAGTGTGTTCAGGTGTTCTTCAGTGTCTTCAGTGTGTTCAGTGTGTTCAGGTGTTCTTCAGTGTGTTCAGGTGTTCTTCAGTGTGTTCAGGTGTTCTTCAGTGTCTTCAGTGTGTTCAGTGTGTTCAGGTGTTCTTCAGTGTCTTCAGTGTCTTCAGTGTGTTCAGGTGTTCTTCAGTGTGTTCAGGTGTTCTTCAGTGTGTTCAGGTGTTCTTCAGTGTGTTCAGGTGTTCTTCAGGTGTTCAGGTGTTCTTCAGTGTGTTCAGGTGTTCTTCAGTGTGTTCAGGTGTTCTTCAGTGTGTTCAGGTGTTCTTCAGTGTGTTCAGGTGTTCTTCAGTGTGTTCAGGTGTTCTTCAGTGTGTTCAGGTGTTCTTCAGGTGTTCAGGTGTTCTTCAGTGTGTTCAGGTGTTCTTCAGTGTGTTCAGGTGTTCTTCAGTGTGTTCAGGTGTTCTTCAGTGTGTTCAGGTGTTCTTCAGTGTCTTCAGTGTGTTCAGTGTGTTCAGGTGTTCTTCAGTGTGTTCAGGTGTTCTTCAGTGTCTTCAGTGTCTTCAGTGTGTTCAGGTGTTCTTCAGTGTGTTCAGGTGTTCTTCAGTGTGTTCAGGTGTTCTTCAGTGTGTTCAGGTGTTCTTCAGGTGTTCAGGTGTTCTTCAGTGTGTTCAGGTGTTCTTCAGTGTGTTCAGGTGTTCTTCAGTGTGTTCAGGTGTTCTTCAGTGTGTTCAGGTGTTCTTCATGGGATGTAAACAGGTCACGCTGTTTGTTTGTTTCAAATGATATTTCCAGTTTGAGAGATTGTGTTTGATGTTTGCTTCATATCCATAAAGACAAACATGTCTGTGTCTTCAGTGAAGATCAGACGAGCTCCTGCTGGGAACCATTACTGACTCCAAAACCTCCGAGCATGGCTGCTGAGTCAGCAGTGTGTGTGTGTGTGTGTGTGTGTGTGTATGTGTGTGTGTGTGTGTGTGTGTGTGTGTGAGAGGTCATGTTAGAGATGATAACATAATGATAAGTGTGTGTGTGTGTGTGTGTGTGTGTGTGTGTGTGTGTGTGTGTGTGTGTGTGTGTGTGGATGACTCTATCACTCAGATGTGGCCACACTTATTGTGCGTGCGTGTGTGTGTGTGTGTGTGTGTGTGTGTGTGTGTGTGTGTGTGTGTGTGTGTGAGTGTGTGAGAGGTCATGTTAGAGATGATAACATAACATAATGATAAGTGTGTGTGTGTGTGATGGCTTCAGTTCACATTTATTTATACAGCGCTAAATCAATCCAGAAGTTCTGTCTTAGACCTGGACGTAGTCTCTGAGACGTCCCCGCAGACTATCTAAATCCTGGACGTAGTCTCTAAGACGTCCCCGCAGACTGTCTAAAACCTGGACGTAGTCTCTAAGACGTCCCCGCAGACTGTCTAAATCCTGGACGTAGTCTCTAAGACGTCCCCGCAGACTGTCTAAATCCTGGACGTAGTCTCTAAGACGTCCCCGCAGACTGTCTAAAACCTGGACGTAGTCTCTGTGACGTCCCCGCAGACTGTCTAAAACCTGGACGTAGTCTCTGTGACGTCCCCGCAGACTGTCTAAAATCTCTAGTTTTTTGGAAGTTACCTGATTGATTTCTTTTCCTGTGATGTAAAAATGTACTACTGAAGCGTATTTGGACATTGTCCTAACCCTCTGTCTGTCTGTGTGTTTGTCTCTGTGTCTCAGGTGAGTCTCAGGGCATGGTGAACTTCGTCCTCTCCAAAGAAGGAGGTGACCTCTCTCTGGTGGAGCAGGCTAATGTCTGGCTCTTCCTCCGTCTGGCTAAGACCAATCGCAGCCGAGCCAAAGTCACCATCCGCCTCTTCCAGCAGCGCCGGCTTCCCAGCGGACGCCCCTCTTCACCGCAAGACGACGTCCTCCTGGCAGAGAAAAGCGTGGACACCCGTCGCAGCGGGTGGCACACTTTCCCGGTATCGGTGGCGGTGCAGGCGTTGCTGGAGAGTAACCAGAGCACGACGCTGAGCCTCAGGGTGTCCTGCCCGCTCTGTGCCGACGCCGGTGCAACCCTCGTCCTGGTCTCTGGCGGCTCAGAGACGTCGCAGCGTGCCAACCAGCGGGAACAATCCCACTGGCCCTTCCTCATGGCCGTGGTCCGGCAGGAGGACGGCAGCGACTCACGGCGGCGCAGGAAGCGCGGACTGGAGTGTGACGGGAAGGTCCGCGTCTGCTGCAAGCGGCAGTTCTACGTCAGCTTCAAAGACATCGGCTGGAACAACTGGATAATCGCGCCACCTGGTTACCATGCCAACTACTGCGAGGGGGAATGTCCGTCCCACGTGGCGAGCATCACCGGGTCCACGCTGTCCTTCCACTCCACCGTCATCAGCCACTACCGCATGAGGGGCTACAGCCCCTTCCAGAACCTGAGGTCATGCTGCGTGCCCACTCGGCTACGAGCCATGTCGATGCTCTACTACAACGAGGAGCAGAAGATCATCAAGAAGGACATCCAGAACATGATCGTGGAGGAGTGCGGCTGCTCGTAAGAACCTGAACCAGATCGGTCCGGAACAAACTGGACTGGCGAGAAGGAGGACTTCTGAACCCAGAGAGAGCGAGACACGAGGAGGAGGATCACCGTCACTTTCGTTTCATTCTTCACGTCCTCCTTCACTCGGGGTCGCTCCACGTCCTCATCCAGCAGAACTCAGAGAGTCTCGACGGCACTTTCACGAAAAGCAAAGAAAAGAAAACGACAGAAAAAAAGAATATCTAATATATTTTTGTTACAAGAGGAGGTGGGCGTGGCTTATTTATGTGGCTGAGACGTTCAAGCACCGCTCGACCCGTCGGATCTCGGAGAGACGAGGTGCCTGAAAAACTACTAACGAAAACAAACAAAAAAATCTCAAAACTATGCAACTTGTTTCACGTATTACGATCCTATTGTATTTTACTTTGTGTTTCCTGTTTACCTTTTTGTTTCTAAATGTACGAGGAAGAGCGAAGAAGACTTTTGTATTATTTTGGAAGTATAAAATGTGTGTGTGTGTGTGTGTGTGTGTGTGTGTGTGTGTGTGTGTGTGTGTGTTGAGAGATACTTGAAAGAAACAAGTTGGCCCGGCTGCTGGAACCAAACACTTCTTTACGTTACCATGGTTACCGTGTTGATGTTATAATTATTATTATTGTTGTCAGTAAGTATATTAATAATAATATTATTGTTAATAATATTTTGTTCGGCTGCATTTTGTTTATTATGTCTTTTTTTTTTTTAAGAAACGTTACGAACGTTTTCATTTTCTTGCACTATAGTGTCACTCGTGCTCAGATTAGCCAGATTAGGAGCTTCCTGTTCAGATCTGAGAAGCTCGCAGGTTTGATCTCCGTGACGATAAAGCTGAAACGTTACCGTGACGCCTGAAGTCCACCGGGCACGGCTGACGATCGCGACCTTGCCGCAATGTCTCTGCCAAGCGGCAACCTCCGTGGCTGGGAAGTGAAGCCAACACAGGAAGTGCCACAACCTGCAGTTCCTCTGACGTCCACCTGAGGCTGGCTCCAGCAGTGAGTCAGTCTCCATAAGTCCCCATGTTTCACAGCAGAAATAAACATGTTTACAGCCTGGTACAAAAAACAGTTTTGGTCTCTGTAGATAATTTCCCCGTTCATGACTGTCATTGGTCTCGACTCGGAGAATACAGGAAGTAAAACTCAAAGTACGTAGCTACTCACGGTGGATGCAGGAGGAGTTAGCGAGGAAACTCTGAGCACCAGCACAGCGTGCGGCGTCGCGGAGCGTGCACGGCGGGATTCAGCTCGCTGTGGAAAACACGTGTCGGCTGTCAGAGAGATCCAACACGAAACAGACACGCGCAAATGAACTTATTTTGAAGTTTTAAACTATCACTAAAATACAACATTAGATTTTTTTGTCAACAGCTCAATGATGTTGAAATGCACATTTTATTTCCAACATGACGTCTCTGATTTATCAACCAACATGAACACAGAGACGATCTCAACCTTCCAAAAGTCAGGAGACAAACGAAGCTAAAGACTGAGTCAGACATAGAAAAATAAGATTGACTCTGTGTTTGTGGAGAGAAGCTGGAGGTTTCCACGTCATCGCGTCTCTGTCTGTGGTGAGCTCTTAGATCAGGACAAACAGCCAAACACTTTGCTTTGGATCGGTTTGTCCACCATGAAAAACTTTAACCTGTGACATCACGACAGTGAAACCTGTGCGCTACAGTCACAGTGAAACCTGTGCGCTACAGTCACGGTGAAACCTGTGCGCTACAGTCACGGTGAAACCTGTGCGCTACAGTCACGGTGAAACCTGTGTGCTACAGTCACGGTGAAACCTGTGCGCTACAGTCACGGTGAAACCTGTGCGCTACAGTCACGGTGAAACCTGTGCGCTACAGTCACGGTGAAACCTGTGTGCTACAGTCACAGTGAAACCTGTGTGCTACAGTCACGGTGAAACCTGTGCGCTACAGTCACGGTGAAACCTGTGCGCTACAGTCACGGTGAAACCTGTGCGCTACAGTCACGGTGAAACCTGTGCGCTACAGTCACGGTGAAACCTGTGCGCTACAGTCACGGTGAAACCTGTGCGCTACAGTCACGGTGAAACCTGTGCGCTACAGTCACGGTGAAACCTGTGCGCTACAGTCACGGTGAAACCTGTGCGCTACAGTCACGGTGAAACCTGTGCGCTACAGTCACGGTGAAACCTGTGCGCTACAGTCACGGTGAAACCTGTGCGCTACAGTCACGGTGAAACCTGTGCGCTACAGTCACGGTGAAACCTGTGCGCTACAGTCACGGTGAAACCTGTGCGCTACAGTCACGGTGAAACCTGTGTGCTACAGTCACTGTGAAACCTGTGCGCTACAGTCACGGTGAAACCTGTGCGCTACAGTCACGGTGAAACCTGTGCGCTACAGTCACGGTGAAACCTGTGCGCTACAGTCACGGTGAAACCTGTGCGCTACAGTCACGGTGAAACCTGTGCGCTACAGTCACGGTGAAACCTGTGCGCTACAGTCACGGTGAAACCTGTGCGCTACAGTCACGGTGAAACCTGTGCGCTACAGTCACGGTGAAACCTGTGCGCTACAGTCACGGTGAAACCTGTGCGCTACAGTCACGGTGAAACCTGTGCGCTACAGTCACGGTGAAACCTGTGCGCTACAGTCACAGTGAACAGTGAAACCTGTGCGCTACAGTCACAGTGAACAGTGAAACCTGTGCGCTACAGTCACAGTGAAACCTGTGCGCTACAGTCACAGTGAAACCTGTGCGCTACAGTCACAGTGAAACCTGTGCGCTACAGTCACGGTGAAACCTGTGCGCTACAGTCACAGTGAAACCTGTGTGCTACAGTCACAGTGAAACCTGTGCGCTACAGTCACAGTGAAACCTGTGCGCTACAGTCACGGTGAAACCTGTGCGCTACAGTCACAGTGAAACCTGTGTGCTACAGTCACAGTGAAACCTGTGCGCTACAGTCACAGTGAAACCTGTGCGCTACAGTCACGGTGAAACCTGTGCGCTACAGTCACGGTGAAACCTGTGTGCTACAGTCACAGTGAAACCTGTGCGCTACAGTCACAGTGAAACCTGTGTGCTACAGTCACGGTGAAACCTGTGCGCTACAGTCACAGTGAAACCTGTGTGCTACAGTCACAGTGAAACCTGTGCGCTACAGTCACAGTGAAACCTGTGCGCTACAGTCACAGTGAAACCTGTGCGCTACAGTCACAGTGAAACCTGTGCGCTACAGTCACGGTGAACAGTGAAACCTGTGCGCTACAGTCACAGTGAAACCTGTGCGCTACAGTCACGGTGAACAGTGAAACCTGTGTGCTACAGTCACAGTGAACAGTGAAACCTGTGCGCTACAGTCACAGTGAACAGTGAAACCTGTGCGCTACAGTCACGGTGAAACCTGTGCGCTACAGTCACGGTGAAACCTGTGCGCTACAGTCACGGTGAAACCTGTGCGCTACAGTCACAGTGAAACCTGTGCGCTACAGTCACAGTGAAACCTGTGCGCTACAGTCACAGTGAAACCTGTGCGCTACAGTCACAGTGAAACCTGTGCGCTACAGTCACAGTGAAACCTGTGCGCTACAGTCACAGTGAAACCTGTGCGCTACAGTCACGGTGAAACCTGTGCGCTACAGTCACGGTGAAACCTGTGCGCTACAGTCACGGTGAAACCTGTGCGCTACAGTCACAGTGAAACCTGTGCGCTACAGTCACGGTGAAACCTGTGCGCTACAGTCACGGTGAAACCTGTGCGCTACAGTCACGGTGAAACCTGTGCGCTACAGTCACGGTGAAACCTGTGCGCTACAGTCACAGTGAAACCTGTGCGCTACAGTCACGGTGAAACCTGTGCGCTACAGTCACTGTCACGGTGAAACAGGCCAAAGAGTTCAATGAAACTGAAATTAATCATTTAAAATCCCTGAAATAAAAAAGTTTGTTTGATTTTTGCTTTTCAGATTAATTAATTCATTTTTTGCTCATCTTGGAAGACTCCACTTCCCACAATGCTTTACTCTTGAGTTTTTAGCTCATTGTGAACTGAAGGAGACAATCCACAGTTTTTTGTTTTTTGGGGGGAAAACTAAATGTTTCCGTGTTCGACGTGTTTTTATCAGTATTTTGACTCGTTCACCAAAAGTGTTTTGGCGTGTCGGTCCCCTTTGAATGAAGTCACTCGTGTTCTGTTTTCATTTGAATCTGATTTTCTGTTTTTTGTTGTAACTGTTTTACACGTGGACCCTCTTGTGGACTCTTTGGGACAGACTCGTAGTCCACCCTGTGTTTTACGGACACGTACAAAATGTCAGTGCAAAAAAAAAAAAAAAACTGAAAAAAAAACTAAACGTGGTCGTATTTGTTCAGATTGAGTTCTGTTATCAAGACAAAAAATACTGACACTGAACGAAGTGGACAAAGAATAAAAAGTCTATTTTTTATTCTGTATATATGGAAATCAAGATTCAGTATGTTGCATTGCTTTGTTGTACAAATCAAATGTGCTTGTGGCATTTTTCTATCTAATTTATTTTACGGTATTGTTTCATTTTTGTTTTCTGCTTCACCATTAAAGTTTAACGGATGTAAACACAAATCAAACGAGTCTTTGGTCCTTCCGATAAGCTCAGCAGATTTACCGTATAACCTCGTGCCAATAATGACGGTAACGCACACCCTCTCATGTAATACTGTGATTATACAACAGATGCCAACTGAAATAAAACACTATCAAAGTGTTTCATATTTTGGGGCATATCACACTCAGTGCAGTACAGACAGAGTTACACAATATCTGGAAACCAGCCAATCACGGCAGTGGACTCCTGTACAGAGTTTACTATTCCAGCAAGTAGTCCGAGCCTCAGGAACGACCTGCAACGGAGACGACGTCTGTTCCCAGAAAATATTAAAGTGTTCTAGAGATCTGAATAAATACACATAAACATTTAACTGAAAAAACCTGGACGTAGTCTCCGTGACGTCCCCGCAGACTGTCTAAAACCTGGACGTAGTCTCCGTGACGTCCCCGCAGACTGTCTAAAACCTGGACGTAGTCTCCGTGACGTCCCCGCAGACTGTCTAAAACCTGGACGTAGTCTCCGTGACGTCCCCGCAGACTGTCTAAAACCTGGACGTAGTCTCCGTGACGTCCCCGCAGACTGTCTAAAACCTGGACGTAGTCTCCGTGACGTCCCCGCAGACTATCTAAAACCTGGACGTAGTCTCTGTGACGTCCCCGCAGACTGTCTAAACCTGGACGTAGTCTCTGTGACGTCCCCGCAGACTGTCTAAAACCTGGACGTAGTCTCTGTGACGTCCCCGCAGACTGTCTAAACCTGGACGTAGTCTCCGTGACGTCCCCGCAGACTGTCTAAAACCTGGACGTAGTCTCCGTGACGTCCCCGCAGACTGTCTAAAACCTGGACGTAGTCTCCGTGACGTCCCCGCAGACTGTCTAAAACCTGGACGTAGTCTCCGTGACGTCCCCGCAGACTATCTAAAACCTGGACGTAGTCTCTGTGACGTCCCCACAGACTGTCTAAAACCTGGACGTAGTCTCTGTGACGTCCCCACAGACTGTCTAAAACCTGGACGTAGTCTCTGTGACGTCCCACAGACTGTCTAAAACCTGGACGTAGTCTCCGTGACGTCCCCGCAGACTGTCTAAAACCTGGATGTAGTCTCCGTGACGTCCCCGCAGACTGTCTAAAACCTGGACGTAATCTCTGTGACGTCCCCACAGACTGTCTAAAACCTGGACTTAGTCTCTGTGACGTCTCCGCAGACTGTCTAAAACCTGGACGTAGTCTCTGTGACGTCCCCGCAGACTGTCTAAAACCTGGACGTAGTCTCTGAGACGTCCCCGCAGACTGTCTAAAACCTGGATGTAGTCTCTGAGACGTCCCCGCAGACTGTCTAAAACCTGGATGTAGTCTCTGAGACGTCCCACAGACTTTTTGTGACTGTCTTGGTTCATTCTGAATAAATGACTTTGTTCTTTAAAGCTCGGCTGTAAGTCCGTTAATGACTCACAGCCTTGGCAGCTTGACTCTGCCTTCGACCTCAGGGTAACGTGTGTTGTGGGTTTGACTACCAGGACAAACCAGGAAACCCCAACAAACAGCAGCCAAACATGTGTGTGTGTGTGTGTGTGTGGTGTGTGTGTGTGTGTGTGTGTGTGTGTGTGTGTGTGTGTGTGGCGTCTCGTGAGCAGGAGTCGATTTGCATTGATGAGGTAATGGAGGTTTGTGTGGAGACGTGAAGAAAACTACATTTATTTTGAGTGTGTGTGTGTGTGTGTGTGTGTGTGGTTTGTAGTCTTTGGTCTGGTCCTGTCATGAACATGTCTGATGTTGTGATGTCATGCAGGGACGTGGCATGCATGTTTCACCACATTAACTTTGGGAAGTGAACGTTCTTCACCTCAGCAGGACTCTGTGTCCCTGTTGCTGCTCACTGCTGGTCCAGAGCTCGTGTTCGGTCCTGGGTCCGGCCGTGATCGGCGTCTTTCAGCCTTAGCTCACTGATAAGTCCACTGCAAAATCAGGTTTTCAATGATTAAAACAACTTCCTGTCTGTGT
Source organism: Collichthys lucidus (assembly GCA_004119915.2). Lineage (NCBI taxonomy): Eukaryota > Metazoa > Chordata > Actinopteri > Sciaenidae > Collichthys > Collichthys lucidus. The sequence goes on along the minus strand of CM014096.1, from coordinate 896,172 downwards.
GTGTGTGTGTGTGTGTGTGTGTGTGTGTGTGTGTGTGTGTGTGTGTGTGTGTGTGTGTGTGTGTGCAGTATAAATAGAAGTCTCTGTTAATGACAGGAGGACAGTAAAATGACACCGCCCCGCCCGGTTCCTCTTCTATCTTTATGAGGACCGGTGACGGTTTCAGTTCTTCAGAAGCTGTTTGACAGCTGGGACCTGGTTTGGGTTAAACGTTAAGACTGAGGTTAAAGTCAGACGCTGCAGATACTGTACTGTACATACAGGTCCTCACAAGTATAGCAGTAAAAATGTGTGAGTGTGTATGAAAGCACACAGTAAACCACAGCAGGGTGTTTCCCGACTCGAAGCTTCAGATTTCCAGGAGGTGACGGAAAGTCTGTACGTCACAAACAGAGGAAACACTGACTGGATCAACGTCCATGTCTGAACTGAAGACACAACCTGCAGTTCCTCTAACGTCCACCTGAGGCTGGCTCCAGCAGTGAGTCAGTCTCCATAAGTCCCCATGTTTCACAGCAGAAATAAACATGTTTACAGCCTGGTACAAAAAACAGTTTTGGTCTCTGTAGCTAATTTCCCCGTTCATGACAACTGTACTGAGGGTGAATTTATACAACTCACCTGTTCACATTATATTAAGGCTGAAAGTTAGCAGGGTTAAGAGCGGGACGCTTTGACTGACAGTGGGCGTGGTTCGGATACGTCCAGGTTTTAGACAGTCTCTCAGAGCCTCTGTCCGGTGTTTGTGTCAGTACAGTTACGCAGCATATCACAGACTAAAGTCAGGAGACGCTGGTTTTATATGTGGGTACAAAAAAAGAAAAAAGACTGTAGAAGAAGAAACATCCTGAAGAGGCTGACGTGGTTTCAGTTGCTGGAGAAAGCACTCTGGGTAATTTAACACGGAAGTTTTTCTTGACAAATTACAGACATGGACGATTTGCACAGGAATAAAATCACTGAGGGCAATTATCACAAATGACTGCATGTCCCTGTGTGACAGCAGCTCAGTGAGCGTTAGCTTACAGTACAGAGGGCGTGACAGCAGACTCATTTCCCCTCAGACAGCAGCCAGCAGGACCCTGACAGTCCTGCATGGGAACGAACGGCTGGAAGATCTGATTGTAAGACCAGAGTTTGTTCAGGGGAGCACATCCACCGTGCACGGCTCACGCACAGTTTCTGCTCGAGGCTGACATGGAACAACGAGTGGTTCTTCCAGTATATGCAGAATACATGGAGAACAATAATGCATAAAGAATGAAAGTAGAAACTGTTAGCCTGACTCTATGCAACGTTCAAAAATGGGACAGTCTGCGGGGACGTCACGGAGACTACGTCCAGGTTTTAGACAGTCTGCGGGGACGTCTCGGAGACTACGTCCAGGTTTTAGACAGTCTGCGGGGACGTCACGGAGACTACGTCCAGGTTTTAGACAGTCTGCGGGGACGTCACGGAGACTACGTCCAGGTTTTAGACAGTCTGCGGGGACGTCACGGAGACTACGTCCAGGTTTTAGACAGTCTGCGGGGACGTCACGGAGACTACGTCCAGGTTTTAGACAGTCTGCGGGGACGTCACGGAGACTACGTCCAGGTTTTAGACAGTCTGCGGGGACGTCACGGAGACTACGTCCAGGTTTTAGACAGTCTGCGGGGACGTCACGGAGACTACGTCCAGGTTTTAGACAGTCTGCGGGGACGTCACAGAGACTACGTCCAGGTTTTAGACAGTCTGCGGGGACGTCTCGGAGACTACGTCCAGGTTTTAGACAGTCTGCGGGGACGTCACAGAGACTACGTCCAGGTTTTAGACAGTCTGCGGGGACGTCACAGACTACGTCCAGGTTTTAGACAGTCTGCGGGGACGTCACAGAGACTACGTCCAGGTTTTAGACAGTCTGCGGGGACGTCACAGAGACTACGTCCAGGTTTTAGACAGTCTGTGGGGACGTCACAGAGACTACGTCCAGGTTTTAGACAGTCTGCGGGGACGTCACGGAGACTACGTCCAGGTTTTAGACAGTCTGCGGGACGTCACGAGACTACGTCCAGGTTTTAGACAGTCTGCGGGGACGTCACGGAGACTACGTCCAGGTTTTAGACAGTCTGCGGGGACGTCACGGAGACTACGTCCAGGTTTTAGACAGTCTGCGGGGACGTCACGGAGACTACGTCCAGGTTTTAGACAGTCTGCGGGGACGTCACAGAGACTACGTCCAGGTTTTAGACAGTCTGCGGGGACGTCACGGAGACTACGTCCAGGTTTTAGACAGTCTGCGGGGACGTCACGGAGACCACGTCCAGGTTTTAGACAGTCTGCGGGGACGTCACGAGACTACGTCCAGGTTTTAGACAGTCTGCTGGGGACGTCACGGAGACTACGTCCAGGTTTTAGACAGTCTGCGGGGACGTCACGGAGACTACGTCCAGGTTTAGACAGTCTGCGGGGACGTCACGGAGACTACGTTCAGGTTTTAGACAGTCTGCGGGACGTCACGGAGACTACGTCCAGGTTTTAGACAGTCTGCGGGGACGTCACAGAGACTACGTCCAGGTTTTAGACAGTCTGCGGGGACGTCACGGAGACTACGTCCAGGTTTTAGAAAGTCCGTGGGGCGGGGACGTCACGGACTACGTCCAGGTTTTAGACAGTCTGCGGGACGTCACGGACTACGTCCAGGTTTTAGACAGTCTGCGGGGACGTCACAGAGACTACGTCCAGGTTTTAGACAGTCTGCGGGGACGTCACGGACTACGTCCAGGTTTTAGACAGTCTGCGGGGACGTCACAGAGACTACGTCCAGGTTTTAGACAGTCTGCGGGGACGTCACGGAGACTACGTCCAGGTTTTAGACAGTCTGCGGGGACGTCACGGAGACTACGTCCAGGTTTTAGACAGTCTGCGGGGACGTCACAGAGACTACGTCCAGGTTTTAGACAGTCTGCGGGGACGTCACAGAGACTACGTCCAGGTTTTAGACAGTCTGCGGGGACGTCACAGAGACTACGTCCAGGTTTTAGACAGTCTGCGGGGACGTCACAGAGACTACGTCCAGGTTTTAGACAGTCTGCGGGGACGTCACAGAGACTACGTCCAGGTTTTAGACAGTCTGCGGGACGTCACAGAGACTACGTCCAGGTTTTAGACAGTCTGTGGGGACGTCACAGAGACTATGTCCAGGTTTTAGACAGTCTGCAGGGACGTCACAGAGACTATGTCCAGGTTTTAGACAGTCTGCGGGGACGTCACGGAGACTACGTCCAGGTTTTAGACAGTCTGCGGGGACGTCACAGGACTACGTCCAGGTTTTAGACAGGTCTGTGGGGACGTCACAGAGACTATGTCCAGGTTTTAGACAGTCTGCGAGGACGTCACAGAGACTATGTCCAGGTTTTAGACAGTCTGCGGGGACGTCACAGAGACTACCTTGAAGCAGGAGCTCCAACACCTGTACCTGTTGACTGTGATGAGTCACCCCAGTCTGGTGTAAAAGCAGGTGAGAGCACAAAGCTCATGATACTGCACACCACACACACCACACACACCCACACACACACACACACAACCACACACACCACACATGCATGTGTATTGACAGGTGTATCAGTCTTGGACTTGTATTTGTACAGGTCAGACCTTCAGTCGTGTTGCTGTGTGTTCGCTCTGCTGATACAAAGCGCTGCAGCTCATCCTCTTCATTTCCAGGAAGTCACCGATTTACGTCACTCTTATACAAAGTAACAGTCAGGCAAAGTGACAGCGAGACTGCAAGTCCAACATGGAGACAGAAGAAGTTATAGTGTGTCTGACATGAAGGAAACAAATAAATCAACAGCAGGTTTTAAGTCTCACCTTCTTCTATTCCTGCTTCATTTTGTATTTCATTGTGCTGGCTGAAAGAAATTAGTAACAACTATAAACTGTGTAAATAAATGTAGAGTGTGTCTGACAGACATTATCACTGACACTGCAGCAGCACAGAGACTCAACAAGTTAGTCAAAGGCAGCTGGAGGTTGCCGAGCAACCAGGGTCAGCTGCAGGTCAGAGCAGTTAACTGCAGCTGTGCTCTGTCTGTGTGTGAGTGACTGCTGAGAGACACAGAAAATCTCTAAATGAAGCCCCTCCAACTAGTGGACACTAATGCCAAACGGTAGGTGGTATCAAAAAGCCCAAATGAGCGTGAGCATCCTCATCTTGTCGACCATGTGGATGCTGAATTTCAGTGTGTGAAGTTAAAAACTGTGACCTGGGCAGAGAGAGAAAGAACAGGTGCCCCGTGCTCCTCTGGGACATTTCTCCTCTCCAGTTTACATGGGAGTAGATGGGGCTGTCGGTGGGTGATCCTGGAGCATCAGTGCGTCTCCCGCCAAAACTATAAGTCTGACAGCTTCAGCAGTGATATCGCTGCGTAGCCCACGAATTTTCCTACGTTTCTATGTAGAAATTATTTCTGTAGAGTGACATTTGTGGCCACGAGAGCCGCTTGCAAATGTATTTTCTGACAAATGTTCCTCCAGCTCTGCAACATTCTACCCACACACACCCATTGTAAACTTTGTCGTGGTTTTTGGTGAAACTCTGAGAAAGTCTCAGCTCAACATTCGTGACCGAGCCGCTCGACCTGAGACCTTTTCTGTGTTTTGTGAGGAGCAGCTGAAACTCTGGAATACGTCAGAATAATCAGAGTGAACAGCTGAGTCATTATTATCTACACAGAGAACTTCATCCAGTCATTAAAGTTTGGACGTGGCAGCATGCGGGTACAGTAAAAACTATAGTTCCATGCAACAGATCTAAGATGCTTTACATCCAAATATTGTACAGATTATTTGGTTTGCTATAACTTAGGCAAAAAAATAACACCTGGCACGAACACGGTAATTACAGTAAGCTTAATGTTTTTAGAGAGAGTTTACTTCCACGTGATCAGCCTGAAAGATGTTTGCTAAATTCAGAGGTCAGAACACACACACAGCTATCAGAGTACAAAACAGAAACCGTAAAAAGGTGACGCCCGTCTCAGTTTCATTTGAGTTTATGCAGAAAAAGAGGTGATTCTTTCTTTGCTGCTAATTTCCACAATATCTGATTAATCATCACAAACGTTTCTGGAGCCAGACCTCAAAGTTGTGACCTTTAAATTGAGTCAACATGTGTAAACTTCTGTAGGAAGTCCTGAAACACTCCTCCTCCTCCTCCTCCTCCTCCTCCTCCTCCTCTCCTCAGTGATGCACACTGCAGACTGAACAGGGAAACTTTCTGCTGCTGAGGCATCATGATGGATAATAATGTCCTAATTGGCTAATTACCAGGCCGGCTAGCTCGCCACTGAA
>CM014096.1:883335-885835 GCA_004119915.2 Collichthys lucidus | reverse complement strand
CTGATATCAGCCGCTGCTGGACTAGTCTCTGATATATCAGCCGCTGCTGGACTAGTCTCTGATATCAGCTGCTGGACTAGTCTCTGATATCAGCCGCTGCTGGACTAGTCTCTGATATCAGCTGCTGGACTAGTCTCTGATATCAGCCGCTGCTGGACTAGTCTCTGATATCAGCTGCTGGACTAGTCTGATATCAGCCGCTGCTGGACTAGTCTCTGATATCAGCTGCTGCTGGACTAGTCTCTGATATCAGCCGCTGCTGGACTAGTCTCTGATATCAGCCGCTGCTGGACTAGTCTCTGATATCAGCCGCTGCTGGACTAGTCTCTGATATCAGCTGCTGCTGGACTAGTCTCTGATATCAGCTGCTGCTGGACTAGTCTCTGATATCAGCCGCTGCTGGACTAGTCTCTGATATCAGCCGCTGCTGGACTAGTCTCTGATATCAGCCGCTGCTGGACAGTCTCTGAATCAGCTGCTGCTGACTAGTCTCTGATATCAGCCGCTGCTGGACTAGTCTCTGATATCAGCCGCTGCTGGACTAGTCTCTGATATCAGCTGCATTCTGGACTAGTCTCTGATATCAGCTGCTGGACGGACTAGTCTCTGATATCAGCCGCTGCTGGACTAGTCTCTGATATCAGCTGCTGGACTAGTCTCTGATATCAGCCGCTGCTGGACTAGTCTCTGATATCAGCTGCTGGACTAGTCTCTGATATCAGCCGCTGCTGGACTAGTCTCTGATATCAGCTGCTGGACTAGTCTCTGATATCAGCCGCTGCTGGACTAGTCTCTGATATCAGCTGCTGCTGGACTAGTCTCTGATATCAGCTGCTGCTGGACTAGTCTCTGATATCAGCTGCTGCTGGACTAGTCTCTGATATCAGCCGCTGCTGGACTATCTCTGATCAGCCGCTGCTGGACTAGTCTCTGATATCAGCTGCTGGACTAGTCTCTGATATCAGCCGCTGTGGACTAGTCTCTGATATCAGCTGCTGCTGGACTAGTCTCTGATATCAGCCGCTGCTGGACTAGTCTCTGATATCAGCTGCTGCTGGACTAGTCTCTGATATCAGCCGCTGCTGGACTAGTCTCTGATATCAGCCGCTGCTGGACTAGTCTCTGATATCAGCCGCTGCTGGACTAGTCTCTGATATCAGCTGCTGGACTAGTCTCTGATATCAGCTGCTGCTGGACTAGTCTCTGATATCAGCTGCTGCTGGACTAGTCTCTGATATCACCGCTGCTGGACTAGTCTCTGATATCACCGCTGCTGGACTAGTCTCTGATATCAGCCGCTGGACTAGGCTGCTGCTAGTCTCTGATATCAGCTGCTGGACTAGTCTCTGATATCAGCTGCTGCTGGACTAGTCTCTCTCTGTCTCTGATCAGCTCACTGCTTCATGGACTAGTCTCTGATATCAGCTGCTGGACTAGTCTCTGATATCAGCTGCTGCTGGACTAGTCTCTGATATCAGCTGCTGGACTAGTCTCTGATATCAGCTGCTGGACTAGTCTCTGATATCAGCTGCTGCTGGACTAGTCTCTGATATCAGCTGCTGCTGGACTAGTCTCTGATATCAGCCGCTGCTGGACTAGTCTCTGATATCAGCTGCTGGACTAGTCTCTGATATCAGCAGCTGCTGGACTAGTCTCTGATATCAGCCGCTGCTGGACTAGTCTCTGATATCAGCTGCTGCTGGACTAGTCTCTGATATCAGCTGCTGCTGGGACCTGGATGATGATTGGCTGTTTGATCAGAAGTAATGTAACCAGAGTAAATACTCGAGTACAGCTGAACGTAGTTACACAGAGGGATTACACTGTGAATCTTCATGTTGATCTGGAACACTCAGACAGACAGCACGAGTACACTGACTTACTTTCTGACTTTGTCAGCGTGATTCAGACAATTACTCATGGCTCACACGTGTGTGTGTGTGTGTGTGTGTGGTGTGTGTTGGTGTGTGTGTGTGTGTGTGTGTGTGTGTGTGTGTGGTGTGTGTGTGTTCTCAGGTCATACTGTTTGTCTGGCTGTCTGCGTGTTTCTATGTGATGATGTGATGCGTGGGCTGTCAGATAGTTTGGTAGAGAGACAAACATTGACAGACAGAGAACAGCACCTATAGTCGATGCCGTGTCCGACCCGACTGAACACACACACGTCTAGACAGACCATCTGACCAACAACACACACACACACACACACACACACACACACACACACACACACACACACACACACACAGATGGCAGCATATTGACGAGCACATGAAAAGTGTCATGAGTCAAAGTAACAAACAACAACGACACTACACTGCAACACGACACCAAACGTGACCTGAACACCAACCTGTCTGCACCTGATTGGACAAACTACAAAATAAAAGCTCAGCGTTCCTGTCAGTTCAGCCACATGCCTCTGCAGACCGGCCCGGACACGCAGGACGGATCACAGTTACAGTGTGAGCAGAGTTCATGTTGGTGTTTACTGTCAGAG
>CM014096.1:873555-883235 GCA_004119915.2 Collichthys lucidus | reverse complement strand
AGGAGAGAAGGAGAGGAAGGGAGGAGGTGAAAGGAGGAGGTCATATTTGAGGTCCAACTGGGGGAGGAGAGGGAGGTGACCACACACACGCTCAGATACTGCTCCCCCTCAAGGATCTCCGGGATCTTTTTCAAGGACCTCCTGAACCGCTTCAAGGATCTCCACAACCTGGAATTCACTCAAGGACCTCTGGAACATCTGGATCCCCTACAAGGACTTTACAACCACCCCTAATGCATCAGAAACCTCCCTGAGGACCTTAGTACCAAGTGTCAAGAACCACTGCTGCTTCTTCATGGACCTTTAAAACTTCCACAGAGACCAAGAACCCTGTAAACACCTGATACGTCTTCCAGGTACTTCCTGTTCTAGGACCTCATTAAGAACGACTGCAACCTGTTCAAGTACCTTTAGAACCTCCCTAAAGTACCTGTTCAGTGACTTCAAATCTATCTGGAACCTCCTTGTAGATCCCTGGGAACTTTTAAAAGACCTCCTAACTGAGAACTTTCTCAAGTAGTCTCTGTGACGTCCCCGCAGACTGTCTAAAACCTGGACGTAGTCTCTGTGACGTACCCGCAGACTGTCTAAAACCTGGACGTAGTCTCTGTGACGTCCTCGCAGACTGTCTAAAACCTGGACGTAGTCTCTGTGACGTCCTCGCAGACTGTCTAAAACCTGGACGTAGTCTCTGAGACGTCCTCGCAGACTGTCTAAAACCTGGACGTAGTCTCTGAGACGTCCTCGCAGACTGTCTAAAACCTAGCAAGTCTCTGAGACGTCCCCGCAGACTGTCTAAAACCTGGACGTAGTCTCTGAGACGTCCTCGCAGACTGTCTAAAACCTGGACGTAGTCTCTGAGACGTCCTCGCAGACTGTCTAAAACCTGGACGTAGTCTCTGAGACGTCCTCGCAGACTGTCTGCAGTGTTTTCATGCTGGTTGACAGGTAATAATAACAGAGGTGTGGCCTGTTGTACACACACTCACCTGGCTGCAGGTAGCAGCTCGTCTCTTTAAGAGACATCTTTATTTTAGAAACCGCCCACACCTTACTTCACTCTCTGGGTGTGTTGCATCATCAGGATTCCCCCCAGGAACAAACTCCAGCCTGGGTGTGACACAGAAATAAGTCCCGCCACAAACAAACACACACATGACTGACAGCAGTCTGGAGGCGTGGCTACACCATGATGCATCTGCACGGGCTTCATCACGCTGGTATGAGACAGCCTGTCTGAGGTCACAGGTAACTTCATCACTTCATTACTCACACTGAGACCGTTATTTTTTTTATATCACATGACATTTAAATATGCAAATGAGGTGTTATCTATGACACAAACAAAGTGAATAAAAAAAGAACTTCAGGTGTTTCCATCGGAAAGTAGAGAGCGTACCGTACAGGAGAGGGCAGGAAGTGTGCAGCGGTGAGTGATGAAGGCTAATTACTCAAACCTCCTCCTCTACATCCTGCTGACATTAAACTCTGTGAATGAACAGGAAGCACCTATGAATTCAGTGCGTGTGTGTGTGACCATAGGAACAGGCCAGGATAACATGTAACCGCGTAATTGACGGGTGAAGAAGGTAATAAAAAGCATCTCAGACCTCTGACGCACCGCCGTGCGTTTGAATAGATTTAATGAGCACGTATGACAGAAAACTCTGTGGATCGATACATTTAAAGAGAAATGATGATGACGCACAGAAGACTTTCCACCCACATCACGCCTCCATCGCGAGGACGAGTCTCTGTCTCTGTTGTTCACTTTAAAATACAACCAAACACACACATCAGCACGCTGCTGTCGCAGTGTGGGCTCCAACAAGCAGAGCTTCTGGTCCAACATGGATATTCATGAGTCCAAACGGGTCCAGCAGTCTGAACTGTGTGTTCAGGGGCCTCAGCGAACCAGGTGAGGGTCTAAGATGGATTGTAGTGGTCTTGGTTGTGTATGATGATCCAAAAAGGCCGGTCATTGGTCTGAGGATGTGCTCCCATGTATTATATGGGGCTTAGGCTCTGTAGGCTCTGGGTGTTTGAGGACTTCTCATTGTCTAAACTTGGTATCATTTGGTTTAAAATGGTTCGTTCATGACGTGAGCCTGAAATGCTGACAGTCGGTGTGTGATGACCTGAAAAGGCCGATCATTGATCTGAGGTCATTTCTTTAAACTCAGCGTTCATGCTCTAAAGTTGGTTTAAAGGCAGTTTGAGGTGTCTAACTGTGTGTTCTACATGGTGTGTTCTACATGGTGTGTTCTACATGGTGTGTTCTACAAGGGTGTGTTCTACATGGTGTGTTCTACATGGTGTGTTCTACAAGGGTGTGTTCTACATGGTGTGTTCTACATGGTGTGTTCTACAAGGTGTGTTCTACAAGGTGTGTTCTACATGGTGTGTTCTACATGGTGTGTTCTACATGGTGTGTTCTACATGGTGTGTTCTACACCAGTGGCGGCTGGCGTTTGTAAAAGTGAGGGAGGAAGGAATGTTTGGTTTGCGTAATGAAGGCCACGCCCCCATGCGACCGCACCTGCTGGATCTTTACGCACGGGTTGAGTCGAGAATAGTTTTTTTCCTGAATAATTCAATAACATCATTTCCACGGTGTCAAACAACTGGCAACAGTCAACAAGTAAAAGAACAACAGTAACATTATTTCACAACTATTTATATATAGTTGAATATATTGTCATAAGTCATTCAATACACTTCAAGCTTGCCATATGCCGTTCTCATCTGATCTGACTCGACTGCCGAAGTGCTACTAGCAACTGAAGTTTGATAAGATAACCCCTCCCCCCAAGCAGCTAAAGACGTTGCTTATTGGTTCATCGTGCTATAGCACTGCAGCCTATTGTTTCATATTTGTGACACTTGTCAGATCTCTTCGCTAGTCCCACCCGCCCAAAGGAGGTTTTCCTCCTCTCGCAATAGAAGGCTATGGCAGCCACGAGCCCAGTGCCGGAGACTATTTGAATGGGAGTGAATGGAAGCCCAGAGGAGGAAGATTCTCCGTCTGCCTCCTTTCGGCTCCTATTCATCCAATTCGCGTGCAGTATTTTCTAATGCGATAGGGGGTGCTCATGTAATTTTACCCAATAAATTAATACAATGTAATTGTTATATATGTATTTTGGCATTAAAATAGTAATATTCAAGGACAGCAATTAATAAATGGTCGACAATTTTAACTTTTTATTCTTAAAATTTTTAAGGAGGATCTTCCTCCCTCTCCTCACTGAAGGAGCCACCTCTGTTCTACATGGTGTGTTCTACATGGTGTGTTCTACATGGTGTGTTCTACATGGTGTGTTCTACATGGTGTGTTCTACATGGTGTGTTCTACATGGTGTGTTCTACATAGTGTGTTCTACATGGTGTGTTCTACATAGTGTGTTCTACATGGTGTGTTCTACATGGTGTGTTCTACATGGTGTGTTATCGGCGTTTGATGGTTTGAGACGGGCTGAGGTTGGTACAAGTTTGGTGTTGGTTGTTTAAGTTGGTTAGCCTCTTTAACTACCAAGACCAAGACTCAGTTCAAACTATGTGAACCAGTCCTTTGATGGTCCACGCCGGGTTTTATTGATCCCAGTAGCAGCATGAGACATGACCACAGCACAGGAGAAGACGCTGTCCCTGGTCAGACAGATGTTGAAGGACCGCAGTCTTCTCAGGACGGCTCTGTCCCTTCCTGTGGACAGTGTCCATGTTCGCTGTCCTCCAGCTGCAGCCCCTGACCACCTCCACACCCCCCCTTCTCGAGGGACACAGGTTGGAGGTAGGTGCACCACCATCTTGTCGGTCTTGGAGGTGTTCGGTTCAGATCGTCCACGCTCGTATGCGTCAGCATGTGTTGCCCCTGGGTTCATCACATTCACCTGTTTCCAAGTCAGGGTAGCATCAGCAGGTTTCCTGGTCTGATCTATGTGAACATGTCCAGGACTCAGTTCTGGTTTGTAGTTGGTCAGATCGACCAGCTGCTCGTCGAGTGTACCTGCTGCACAGAGATGAACTCAGTGCACTTTTTGACTTGGATGTGTTGTAAGAGACTCCCGGATCACCGTGTTCCCTCGCTCCTCGCTGAAGGTTTCACCTCTGGACCAATCAGAGCTCTTCACTCTGTGTCACATGGTAGCGGAGTGTCGATGAGTCACGATCACAACAAATGAAGATGGTGAAAATGATCGTCTCATCACAGAGTTGTTACCGCGGTGATGAGGCAGGAAGTCAGGCAGGGTCGTCTTGATTGACAGAAACCAGATAACTACGTGTGTGTGTGTGTGTGTGTGTGTGAGTCTGACACACACACACACACACACACACACACACGTGCAGAAACTGACGTCAAACAAGCTCCATTTAATGAGCGTCTATTGTACGATGTGTCACCGAGTTCACGTCCAATCATCTCCTCCTCTTTCATCCACGTCCTTCCTGCTCACTTGAATCTCTCGACTGAATGAACTCGTCTTCTTCTCTCTTTCTTTCCACGTGTCCACGCGGACGTTCTTTAGTCACCGCTCTGTCCTCTCTGTCTTCTGGACAGTCCAGGAGAATTCAAACTAAGTGACCAGGACGGTTTAGACACCGCAGAGCGTCCGTCATGTTTAATCAAACTAAAGTTCTGATCTCTGTCTGCTCCGTGATTGTCTTTATGCAAAATGAGGTCAAAGGTCAAAGTCCTGATAATATTCCAGCTTTCTGAGACTAACGAGAAATTCTGGGTTCAGTTTCAAACTCATTTTCTGCACACACACACACACCACACACACACACACACACCACACACACAACACACACACCACACACACACACACTGCAGGGCTTCCCCTCCGCTGCAGGAGTCGTACTTCAGTCTGAGAGCCAACAAAGACTGTAAATTTCACCTGAATTTCCTACAAAGACGCACAGAAAGCCTTGACCCACAATCCCCGAGAGCCTTATATAAGGGTTAGCAGTGTGTGTGTGTGTGTGGTGTGTGTGTGTGTGTGTGTGTGTGTGTGTGTGTGTGTGTGTGTGTGTGTGTGTGTTTGGGCAGATGTTTTATGGCTCTGCACACTGACATTTAAAAGGAGAAAGACGCTGAAAAACGTCTCTGCAGGACGGACGGATGAGGGACGAGGGAGGAAGAGGAGAGAAGGGAAACGTTCCCACCATAAATCAAAAACACAGACAGCTCAAAATGTTTCGTCCTCAGCAACGGACAGAAGACAGAGAGAAGTCTCCGTGACGTCCCCGCAGACTGTCTAAAACCTGGACGTAGTCTCTGTGACGTCCCCGCAGACTGTCTAAAACCTGGACGTAGTCTCCGTGACGTCCCAGCAGACTGTCTAAAACCTGGACGTAGTCTCTGTGACGTCCCTGCAGACTGTCTAAAACCTGGACGTAGTCTCCGTGACGTCCCCGCAGACTGTCTAAAACCTGGACGTAGTCTCTGTGACGTCCCCGCAGACTGTCTAAAACCTGGACGTAGTCTCCGTGACGTCCCCGCAGACTGTCTAAAACCTGGACGTAGTCTCCGTGACGTCCCCGCAGACTGTCTAAAACCTGGACGTAGTCTCCGTGACGTCCCAGCAGACTGTCTAAAACCTGGACGTAGTCTCCGTGACGTCCCCACAGACTGTCTAAAACCTGGACGTAGTCTCTGTGACGTCCCTGCAGACTGTCTAAAACCTGGACGTAGTCTCTGTGACGTCCCTGCAGACTGTCTAAAACCTGGACGTAGTCTCTGTGACGTCCCCACAGACTGTCTAAAACCTGGACGTAGTCTCTGTGACGTCCCTGCAGACTGTCTAAAACCTGGACGTAGTCTCTGTGACGTCCCTGCAGACTGTCTAAAACCTGGACGTAGTCTCTGTGACGTCCCCAGCAGACTGTCTAAAACCTGGACGTAGTCTCCGTGACGTCCCTGCAGACTGTCTAAAACCTGGACGTAGTCTCTGTGACGTCCCTGCAGACTGTCTAAAACCTGGACGTAGTCTCTGTGACGTCCCTGCAGACTGTCTAAAACCTGGACGTAGTCTCTGTGACGTCCTCCCAGACTGTCTAAAACCTGGACGTAGTCTCTGTGACGTCCCCACAGACTGTCTAAAACCTGGACGTAGTCTCCGTGACGTCCCCGCAGACTGTCTAAAACCTGGACGTAGTCTCCGTGACGTCCCCGCAGACTGTCTAAAACCTGGACGTAGTCTCCGTGACGTCCCCGCAGACTGTCTAAAACCTGGACGTAGTCTCCGTGATGTCCCCGCAGACTGTCTAAAACCTGGACGTAGTCTCCGTGATGTCCCCGCAGACTGTCTAAAACCTGGACGTAGTCTCCGTGACGTCCCCGCAGACTGTCTAAAACCTGGACGTAGTCTCTGTGACGTCCCGCAGACTGTCTAAAACCTGGACGTAGTCTCCTGATGTCCCCGCAGACTGTCTAAAACCTGGACGTAGTCTCCGTGACGTCCCCGCAGACTGTCTAAAACCTGGACGTAGTCTCCGTGACGTCCCCGCAGACTGTCTAAAACCTGGACGTAGTCTCTGAGACATCCCCGCAGACTATTTTAAATCATAATAACGTGTCCGTGACTGTTCAGTCTTTTCTTTCATGTTTTCAATTAAACAGCTCCGCCCCCTGACGGTCGTCAAATCGTCTGTCATCAAAGCTTCGACTGACGTCTTTTAAAGTTTGGTTTTGACAGATTTGCACACACACACACACACACACACACACACACACACACACACACACAACACACACGCACACACACACTCACACACACACACACACACACACACACACACACACACACCGGTGGGGGAACACGCTGTTCTTCAGCAGGAGACGTCAGATACAATCGGTCTGATTGGCCAAACGTGAACATTGTGTTTCCCATGTGGCCGGCGGCGGCCCAGACAGACAGGAAGTGAAAGAGCGAGATTAGAGAAAGGTGAAGAAGAGAGGGACAGACTTCTACATCATCACACCTGGATGTTTTCAACACGACGAAGAATGAAACTAACAGATGACAGTTTGCTGCCGGGCTGTGAGCTCAGAGGATCTCAGGCCCAGCAGTCAGCAGCTTCTATGGACATAATGGCAGAGGAGGAGAGTGAAGAGGAACATTAACCGGTGCCTCCACCAATGAACACAGAACCTGCTGCAAGCAGCGCAGCGTCTCTGACAGTAAACACCAACATGAACTCTGCTCACACTGTAACTGTGATCCGTCCTGCGTGTCCGGGCCGGTCTGCAGAGGCATGTGGCTGAACTGACAGGAAGGCTGAGCTTTTATTTTGTAGTTTGTCCAATCAGGTGCAGACAGGTTGGCGTTCAGGTCACGTTTGGTGTCGTGTTGCAGTGCAGTGTCGTTGTTGTTTGTTACTTTGACTCATGACACTTTTCATGTGCTCGTCAATATTTTTGGGTGTTTCTCCCACGTGCTCTGTCTGCCATCTGTGTGTGTGTGTGTGTGTGTGTGTGTGTGTGTGTGTGTGTGTGTGTGTCTGTGTGTCTGTGTGTTGGTCAGATGGTCTGTCTAGACGTGTGTGTGTTCAGTCGGGTCGGACACGGCATCGTCTATAGGTGCTGTTCTCTGTCTGTCAATCTTTGTCTCTCTACCAAACTATCTGACAGCCCACGCATCACATCATCACATAGAAACACACAGACAGCCAGACAAACAGTATGACCTGAGAACACACACACACACCACACACACACACACACACACACACACACACACACACACACACACACACACACACACACACGTGTGAGCCATGAGTAATTGTCTGAATCACGCTGACAAAGTCAGAGAAAGTAAGTCAGTGTACTCGTGCTGTCTGTCTGAGTGTTCCAGATCAACATGAAGATTCACAGTGTAATCCCTCTGTGTAACTACGTTCAGCTGTACTCGAGTATTTACTCTGGTTACATTACTTCTGATCAAACAGCCAATCATCATCCAGGTCCCAGCAGCAGCTGATATCAGAGACTAGTCCAGCAGCAGCTGATATCAGAGACTAGTCCAGCAGCTGCTGATATCAGAGACTAGTCCAGCAGCAGCTGATATCAGAGGCTAGTCCAGCAGCTGATATCAGAGACTAGTCCAGCAGCGGCTGATATCAGAGACTAGTCCAGCAGCAGCTGATATCAGAGACTAGTCCAGCAGCAGCTGATATCAGAGACTAGTCCAGCAGCGGCTGATATCAGAGACTAGTCCAGCAGCTGATATCAGAGACTAGTCCAGCAGCAGCTGATATCAGAGACTAGTCCAGCAGCGGCTGATATCAGGGACTAGTCCAGCAGCTGATATCAGAGACTAGTCCAGCAGCAGCTGATATCAGAGACTAGTCCAGCAGCAGCTGATATCAGAGACTAGTCCAGCAGCTGCTGATATCAGAGACTAGTCCAGCAGCTGATATCAGAGACTAGTCCAGCAGCAGCTGATATCAGAGACTAGTCCAGCAGCGGCTGATATCAGAGACTAGTCCAGCAGCAGCTGATATCAGAGACTAGTCCAGCAGCAGCTGATATCAGAGACTAGTCCAGCAGCAGCTGATATCAGAGACTAGTCCAGCAGCAGCTGATATCAGAGACTAGTCCAGCAGCGGCTGATATCAGAGACTAGTCCAGCAGCGGCTGATATCAGAGACTAGTCCAGCAGCGGCTGATATCAGAGACTAGTCCAGCAGCAGCTGATATCAGAGACTAGTCCAGCAGCTGATATCAGAGACTAGTCCAGCAGCAGCTGATATCAGAGACTAGTCCAGCAGCAGCTGATATCAGAGACTAGTCCAGCAGCAGCTGATATCAGAGACTAGTCCAGCAGCAGTGATATCAGAGACTAGTCCAGCAGCAGCTGATATCAGAGACTAGTCCAGCGCAGCTGATATCAGAGACTAGTCAGCAGACAGTCCAGCAGAGCTGATATCAGAGACTAGTCCAGCAGCAGCTGATATCAGAGACTAGTCCAGCGGCTGATATCAGAGACTAGTCCAGCGGCTGATATCAGAGACTAGTCCAGCAGCAGCTGATATCAGAGACTAGTCCAGCAGCGGCTGATATCAGAGACTAGTCCAGCAGCAGCTGATATCAGAGACTAGTCCAGCAGCGGCTGATATCAGAGACTAGTCCAGCAGCAGCTGATATCAGAGACTAGTCCAGCAGCTGATATCAGAGACTAGTCCAGCGGCTGATATCAGAGACTAGTCCAGCAGCAGCTGATATCAGAGACTAGTCCAGCAGCGGCTGATATCAGAGACTAGTCCAGCAGCTGATATCAGAGACTAGTCCAGCGGCTGATATCAGAGACTAGTCCAGCAGCGGCTGATCAGAGACTAGTCCAGCAGCGGCTGATATCAGAGACTAGTCCAGCAGCTGATATCAGAGACTAGTCCAGCAGCGGCTGATATCAGCGACTAGTCCAGCAGCAGCTGATATCAGAGACTAGTCCAGCAGCAGCTGATATCAGAGACTAGTCCAGCAGCTGATATCAGAGACTAGTCCAGCAGCAGCTGATATCAGAGACTAGTCCAGCAGCTGATATCAGAGACTAGTCCAGCAGCGGCTGATATCAGAGACTAGTCCAGCAGCGGCTGATATCAGAGACTAGTCCAGCAGCTGATATCAGAGACTAGTCCAGCAGCGGCTGATATCAGAGACTAGTCCAGCAGCGGCT
>CM014096.1:866055-868555 GCA_004119915.2 Collichthys lucidus | reverse complement strand
AAGAAACCCAGGAACAATCAGCAGGTTGCACAGAAAATGTTCAGAGCTGCTGGAAGCATCAAGCTCAGCATGAACAGAAGCTTCTGATAGAGACTTTCTGTCGAGGAGCTAAAAACATCAACAGGAGGCTCAGGGTACAAACACGACTGATTGTCTGTGGCCTACTTTGGTTTTATCAGCACTGAGGGCAGCCTTGACATGGTGTGACGTGGTTGGCGTGCAGTTGGAGTAGCCTTGTGTTTTTTATGCAATCATGGACTTGGAGTATGGAGGCCAGTCATCAGGTGTTTACACCTGAGAACAGCTGCTAGCATTAGCAGTGTTAGCATACCCTGTGGAAAGAACGCGATAACCAGATTAATGGAGGGAGCATTTCTGGATATTGTGAGCCGCAGGTGAATTTCCACGCTGTGGATCAATAAAGTCGATTGGATTTTATTCATAAGGTGTTCAGTGCATCTGTCACATCTCCACCCAAATTATTTATAAATCTAGAAAAGAAGCGGGCCGAGCACGGAGCCCTGTGGCACCCCGTCACTCCTCAGTCCTCACAGAAAAACTCCATCGTCTGGTTTCTTTGAATGATTTTCAAGTTGTTGTGTTGTTGTTCTGCTTCTCGACTCTGAGGCCTCCTGCTGGACAGAAACGGTGTTTGTTGGTTTCCGTAGGAACATGTTGAAGCTGTGTACCGCACCGCCTCTGTGCTGTGTGTCAGACTGAACCACGCTGAACCCGGCTGATGACTAACGCCGTGCTTAACCTCTGTGGGCGGGGACGTTCGCCGCCTGTGCACATACTGCTGCGGGTATATTTGTCTTTTTTTGCTTGTTTCACTGTAATGACGATGACTAATCTAACGTGCATGGCCTTTCAGTGGCGAGCTAGCCGGCCTGGTAATTAGCCAATTAGGACATTATTATCCATCATGATGCCTCAGCAGCAGAAAGTTTCCCTGTTCAGTCTGCAGTGTGCATCACTGAGAGGAGGAGGAGGAGGAGGAGGAGGAGGAGGTGGAGGAGGAGGAGGAGGAGGAGGAGGTGGAGGAGAGGAGGAGGAGGAGGAGTGTTTCAGGACTTCCTACAGAAGTTTACACATGTTGACTCAATTTAAAGGTCACAACTTTGAGTGTCTGGCTCCAGAAACGTTTGTGATGATTAATCAGATATTGTGGAAATTAGCAGCAAAGAAAGAATCACCTCATTTTTCTGCATAAACTCAAATGAACACTGAGACGGGCGTCACCTTTTTACGGTTTCTGTTTTGTACTCTGATAGCTGTGTGTGTGTTCTGACCTCTGAATTTAGCAAACATCTTTCAGGCTGATCACGTGGAAGTAAACTCTCTCTAAAACATTAAGCTTACTGTAATTATCGTGTTCGTGCCAGGTGTGTATTATTTTTGCTAAGTTATAGCAAACCAAATAATCTGTACAATATTTGGATGTAAAGCATCTTATAGATCTGTCTGCATGGTAACTATAGTTTTTACTGTACCCGCATGCTGCCACGTCCAAACTTTAATGACTGGATGAAGTTCTCTGTGTAGATAATAATGACTCAGCTGTTCACTCTGATTATTCTGACGTATTCCAGAGTTTCAGCTGCTCCTCACACAAACACAGAAAAGGTCTCAGGTCGAGCGGCTCGGTCACGAATGTTGAGCTGAGACTTTTCTCAGAGTTTCACCAAAAACCACGACAAAGTTTACAATGGGTGTGTGTGAGAATGTTGCAGAGCTGGAGGAACATTTGTCAGAAAACACATTTGCAAGCGGCTCTCGTGGCCACAAATGTCACTCTACAGAAATAATTTCTACATAGAAACGTAGGAAAATTCGTGGGCTACGCAGCGATATCACTGCTGAAGCTGTCAGACTTATAGTTTTGGCGGGAGACGCACTGATGCTCCAGGATCACCCACCGACAGCCCCATCTACTCCCATGTAAACTGGAGAGGAGAAATGTCCCAGAGGAGCACGGGGCACCTGTTCTTTCTCTCTCTGCCCAGGTCACAGTTTTTAACTTCACACTGAAATTCAGCATCCACATGGTCGACAAGATGAGGATGCTCACGTCATTTGGGCTTTTTGATACCACCTACCGTTTGGCATCAGTGTCCACTAGTTGGAGGGGCTTCATTTAGAGATTTTCTGTGTCTCTCAGCAGTCACTCACACACAGACAGAGCACAGCTGCAGTTAACTGCTCTGACCTGCAGCTGACCCTGGTTGCTCGGCAACCTCCAGCTGCCTTTGACTTTGTTGAGTGTCTGTGCTGCTGCAGTGTCAGTGATAATGTCTGTCAGACACACTCTACATTTATTTACACAGTTTATAGTTGTTACTAATTTCTTTCAGCCAGCACAATGAAATACAAAATGAAGCGGGAATAGAAGAAGGTGAGACTTAAAACCTGCTGTTGATTTATTTGTTTCCTTCATGTCAGACACACTATAACTTCTTCTGTCTCCATGTTGGACTTGCAGTCTCGCTGTCACTTTGCC
>CM014096.1:853555-861055 GCA_004119915.2 Collichthys lucidus | reverse complement strand
GAGTCTTCCAAGATGAGCAAAAAATGAATTAATTAATCTGAAAAGCAAAAATCAAACAAACTTTTTTATTTCAGGGATTTTAAATGATTAATTTCAGTTTCATTGAACTCTTTGGCCTGTTTCACTGTGACAGTGACTGTAGCGCACAGGTTTCACCGTGACTGTAGCGCACAGGTTTCACCGTGACTGTAGCGCACAGGTTTCACCGTGACTGTAGCGCACAGGTTTCACTGTGACTGTAGCGCACAGGTTTCACTGTGACTGTAGCGCACAGGTTTCACCGTGACTGTAGCGCACAGGTTTCACTGTGACTGTAGCGCACAGGTTTCACCGTGACTGTAGCACACAGGTTTCACTGTGACTGTAGCACACAGGTTTCACTGTGACTGTAGCACACAGGTTTCACTGTGACTGTAGCACACAGGTTTCACTGTGACTGTAGCGCACAGGTTTCACTGTGACTGTAGCACACAGGTTTCACCGTGACTGTAGCACACAGGTTTCACCGTGACTGTAGCACACAGGTTTCACCGTGACTGTAGCACACAGGTTTCACTGTGACTGTAGCGCACAGGTTTCACTGTGACTGTAGCACTGTGACTGTAGCGCACAGGTTTCACCGTGACTGTAGCGCACAGGTTTCACTGTGACTGTAGCTCACAGGTTTCACTGTGACTGTAGCGCACAGGTTTCACTGTGACTGTAGCGCACAGGTTTCACCGTGACTGTAGCGCACAGGTTTCACTGTGACTGTAGCTCACAGGTTTCACTGTGACTGTAGCGCACAGGTTTCACTGTGACTGTAGCGCACAGGTTTCACTGTGACTGTAGCGCACAGGTTTCACTGTGACTGTAGCGCACAGGTTTCACCGTGACTGTAGCGCACAGGTTTCACCGTGACTGTAGCGCACAGGTTTCACTGTCGTGATGACACAGGTTAAAGTTGTTCATGGTGGACAAACCGATCCAAAGCAAAGTGTTTGGCTGTTTGTCCTGATCTAAGAGCTCACCACAGACAGAGACGCGATGACGTGGAAACCTCCAGCTTCTCTCCACAAACACAGAGTCAATCTTATTTTTCTATGTCTGACTCAGTCTTTAGCTTCGTTTGTCTCCTGACTTTTGGAAGGTTGAGATCGTCTCTGTGTTCATGTTGGTTGATAAATCAGAGACTTCATGTTGGAAATAAAATGTGCATTTCAACATCATTGAGCTGTTGACAAAAAAATCTAATGTTGTATTTTAGTGATAGTTTAAAACTTCAAAATAAGTTCATTTGCGCGTGTCTGTTTCGTGTTGGATCTCTCTGACAGCCGACACGTGTTTTCCACAGCGAGCTGAATCCCGCCGTGCACGCTCCGCGACGCCGCACGCTGTGCTGGTGCTCAGAGTTTCCTCGCTAACTCCTCCTGCATCCACCGTGAGTAGCTACGTACTTTGAGTTTTACTTCCTGTATTCTCCGAGTCGAGACCAATGACAGTCATGAACGGGGAAATTATCTACAGAGACCAAAACTGTTTTTTGTACCAGGCTGTAAACATGTTTATTTCTGCTGTGAAACATGGGGACTTATGGAGACTGACTCACTGCTGGAGCCAGCCTCAGGTGGACGTTAGAGGAACTGCAGCTTGTGGCACTTCCTGTG
Source organism: Collichthys lucidus (assembly GCA_004119915.2). Lineage (NCBI taxonomy): Eukaryota > Metazoa > Chordata > Actinopteri > Sciaenidae > Collichthys > Collichthys lucidus. The sequence goes on along the minus strand of CM014096.1, from coordinate 859,409 downwards.
TTGGCTTCACTTCCCAGCCACGGAGGTTGCCGCTTGGCAGAGACATTGCGGCAAGGTCGCGATCGTCAGCCGTGCCCGGTGGACTTCAGGCGTCACGGTAACGTTTCAGCTTTATCGTCACGGAGATCAAACCTGCGAGCTTCTCAGATCTGAACAGGAAGCTCCTAATCTGGCTAATCTGAGCACGAGTGACACTATAGTGCAAGAAAATGAAAACGTTTGTAACGTTTCTTAAAAAAAAAAAAAGACATAATAAACAAAATGCAGCCGAACAAAATATTATTAACAATAATATTATTATTAATATACTTACTGACAACAATAATAATAATTATAACATCAACACGGTAACCATGGTAACGTAAAGAAGTGTTTGGTTCCAGCAGCCGGGCCAACTTGTTTCTTTCAAGTATCTCTCAACACACACACACACACCACACACACACACACCACACACACACACACACATTTTATACTTCCAAAATAATACAAAAGTCTTCTTCGCTCTTCCTCGTACATTTAGAAACAAAAAGGTAAACAGGAAACACAAAGTAAAATACAATAGGATCGTAATACGTGAAACAAGTTGCATAGTTTTGAGATTTTTTTGTTTGTTTTCGTTAGTAGTTTTTCAGGCACCTCGTCTCTCCGAGATCCGACGGGTCGAGCGGTGCTTGAACGTCTCAGCCACATAAATAAGCCACGCCCACCTCCTCTTGTAACAAAAATATATTAGATATTCTTTTTTTTCTGTCGTTTTCTTTTCTTTGCTTTTCGTGAAAGTGCCGTCGAGACTCTCTGAGTTCTGCTGGATGAGGACGGGGAGCGACCCCGAGTGAAGGAGGACGTGAAGAATGAAACGAAAGTGACGGTGATCCTCCTCCTCGTGTCTCGCTCTCTCTGGGTTCAGAAGTCCTCCTCCTCGCCAGTCCAGTTTGTTCCGGACCGATCTGGTTCAGGTTCTTACGAGCAGCCGCACTCCTCCACGATCATGTTCTGGATGTCCTTCTTGATGATCTTCTGCTCCTCGTTGTAGTAGAGCATCGACATGGCTCGTAGCCGAGTGGGCACGCAGCATGACCTCAGGTTCTGGAAGGGGCTGTAGCCCCTCATGCGGTAGTGGCTGATGACGGTGGAGTGGAAGGACAGCGTGGACCCGGTGATGCTCGCCACGTGGGGGACATTCCCCCTCGCAGTAGTTGGCATGGTAACCAGGTGGCGCGATTATCCAGTTGTTCCAGCCGATGTCTTTGAAGCTGACGTAGAACTGCCGCTTGCAGCAGACGCGGACCTTCCCGTCACACTCCAGTCCGCGCTTCCTGCGCCGCCGTGAGTCGCTGCCGTCCTCCTGCCGGACCACATGAGGAAGGGCCAGTGCGATTGTTCCCGCTGGTTGGCACGCTGCGACGTCTCTGAGCCGCCAGAGACCAGGACGAGGGTTGCACCGGCGTCGGCACAGAGCGGGCAGGACACCCTGAGGCTCAGCGTCGTGCTCTGGTTACTCTCCAGCAACGCCTGCACCGCCACCGATACCGGGAAAGTGTGCCACCCGCTGCGACGGGTGTCCACGCTTTTCTCTGCCAGGAGGACGTCGTCTTGCGGTGAAGAGGGGCGTCCGCTGGGAAGCCGGCGCTGCTGGAAGAGGCGGATGGTGACTTTGGCTCGGCTGCGATTGGTCTTAGCCAGACGGAGGAAGAGCCAGACATTAGCCTGCTCCACCAGAGAGAGGTCACCTCCTTCTTTGGAGAGGACGAAGTTCACCATGCCCTGAGACTCACCTGAGACACAGAGACAAACACACAGACAGACAGAGGGTTAGGACAATGTCCAAATACGCTTCAGTAGTACATTTTTACATCACAGGAAAAGAAATCAATCAGGTAACTTCCAAAAAACTAGAGATTTTAGACAGTCTGCGGGGACGTCTCAGAGACTACGTCCAGGTTTTAGACAGTCTGCGGGGACGTCACAGAGACTACGTCCAGGTTTTAGACAGTCTGCAGGGACGTCTCAGAGACTACGTCCAGGTTTTAGACAGTCTGCGGGGACGTCTCAGAGACTACGTCCAGGTTTTAGACAGTCTGCGGGGACGTCACAGAGACTACGTCCAGGTTTTAGACAGTCTGCGGGGACGTCTCAGAGACTACGTCCAGGTTTTAGACAGTCTGCGGGGACGTCACAGAGACTACGTCCAGGTTTTAGACAGTCTGCGGGGACGTCTTAGAGACTACGTCCAGGATTTAGACAGTCTGCAGGGATGTCTCAGAGACTACGTCCAGGTTTTAGACAGTCTGCGGGGACGTCTCAGAGACTACGTCCAGGTTTTAGACAGTCTGCGGGGACGTCTCAGAGACTACGTCCAGGATTTAGACAGTCTGCGGGGACGTCTCAGAGACTACGTCCAGGTCTAAGACAGTCTGCGGGGGCAGCAGACTGTCTTAGACCGGCTCTGTCATGACAGAACTTCTGGATTGATTTAGCGCTGTATAAATAAAAGTGAACTGAAGTCATCACACACACACACACACACACACACATACACACACACACACACACACTGCTGACTCAGCAGCCATGCTCGGAGGTTTTGGAGTCAGTAATGGTTCCCAGCAGGAGCTCGTCTGATCTTCACTGAAGACACAGACATGTTTGTCTTTATGGATATGAAGCAAACATCAAACACAATCTCTCAAACTGGAAATATCATTTGAAACAAACAAACAGCCTGACCAAGAGTTCTGTTTACATCCTATGAAGAACACCTGAACACACTGAAGAACACCTGAACACACTGAAGAACACCTGAACACACTGAAGACACTGAAGAACACCTGAAGAACACCTGAACACACTGAACACACTGAAGAACACCTGAAGAACACCTGAACACACTGAAGAACACCTGAAGAACACCTGAACACACTGAAGACACTGAAGAACACCTGAAGAACACCTGAACACACTGAAGAACACCTGAAGAACACCTGAAGAACACCTGAACACACTGAAGAACACCTGAAGAACACCTGAACACACTGAAGAACACCTGAAGAACACCTGAACACACTGAAGAACACCTGAACACACTGAAGAACACCTGAAGAACACCTGAAGAACACCTGAAGACACTGAACACACTGAAGAACACCTGAAGACACTGAAGAACACCTGAAGAACACCTGAAGAACATCTGAAGACACTGAACACACTGAAGAACACCTGAAGAACACCTGAACACACTGAAGACACTGAAGAACACCTGAACACACTGAAGAACACCTGAAGACACTGAAGAACACCTGAAGAACACCTGAACACACTGAAGACACTGAAGAACACCTGAACACACTGAAGACACTGAAGAACACCTGAACACCTGAAGAACACCTGAACACACTGAAGAACACCTGAACACACTGAAGAACACCTGAAGAACACCTGAACACACTGAAGAACACCTGAAGAACATCTGAAGACACTGAACACACTGAAGAACACCTGAAGACACTGAAGAACACCTGAAGAACACCTGAAGAACATCTGAAGACACTGAACACACTGAAGAACACCTGAAGAACACCTGAACACACTGAAGAACACCTGAAGACACTGAAGAACACCTGAAGACACTGAAGAACACCCGAACACACTGAAGAACACCTGAACACACTGAAGAACACCTGAAGACACTGAAGAACACCTGAACACACTGAAGAACACCTGAAGACACTGAAGAACACCTGAAGACACTGAAGACACTGAAGACACTGAAGAACACCTGAAGACACTGAAGACACTGAACACACTGAACACACTGAAGAACACCTGAACACACTGAACACACTGAACACACTGAAGAACACCTGAAGACACTGAAGAACACCTGAAGAACACCTGAAGAACACCTGAACACACTGAAGACACTGAAGAACACCTGAACACACTGAACACACTGAAGACACTGAAGAACACCTGAAGACACTGAACACACTGAAGACACTGAAGAACACCTGAAGAACACCTGAACACACTGAAGACACTGAAGAACACCTGAAGAACACCTGAAGAACACCTGAACACACTGAAGAACACCTGAAGAACACCTGAACACACTGAAGAACACCTGAAGAACACCTGAACACACTGAAGAACACCTGAAGAACACCTGAACACACTGAAGAACACCTGAACACACTGAAGAACACCTGAAGAACACCTGAAGAACACCTGAAGACACTGAACACACTGAAGAACACCTGAACACACTGAAGAACACCTGAACACACTGAAGAACACCTGAACACACTGAAGAACACCTGAACACACTGAAGAACACCTGAACACACTGAAGACACTGAAGAACACCTGAAGAACACCTGAACACACTGAAGAACACCTGAAGAACACCTGAACACACTGAAGAACACCTGAAGAACACCTGAACACACTGAAGAACACCTGAAGAACACCTGAACACACTGAAGAACACCTGAAGAACACCTGAACACACTGAAGAACACCTGAACACACTGAAGAACACCTGAAGAACACCTGAAGAACACCTGAAGACACTGAACACACTGAAGAACACCTGAAGACACTGAAGAACACCTGAAGAACACCTGAAGAACATCTGAAGACCTGAACACACGAAGAACACCTGAAGAACACCTGAACACACTGAACACTGAAGAACACCTGAACACACTGAAGAACACCTGAAGACACTGAAGAACACCTGAAGAACACCTGAAGAACACCTGAACACACTGAAGACACTGAAGAACACCTGAACACACTGAAGACACTGAAGAACACCTGAACACCTGAAGAACACCTGAACACACTGAAGAACACCTGAACACACTGAAGAACACCTGAAGAACACCTGAAGAACACCTGAAGAACACCTGAACACACTGAAGAACACCTGAAGAACACCTGAAGAACATCTGAAGACACTGAACACACTGAAGAACACCTGAAGACACTGAAGAACACCTGAAGAACACCTGAAGAACATCTGAAGACACTGAACACACTGAAGAACACCTGAAGAACACCTGAACACACTGAAGACACTGAAGAACACCTGAACACACTGAAGAACACCTGAAGACACTGAAGAACACCCGAACACACTGAAGAACACCTGAAGACACTGAAGAACACCCGAACACACTGAAGAACACCTGAAGACACTGAAGAACACCTGAACACACTGAAGAACACCTGAAGACACTGAAGAACACCTGAAGACACTGAAGAACACCCGAACACACTGAAGAACACCTGAAGAACACCTGAACACACTGAAGACACTGAAGAACACCTGAACACACTGAAGAACACCTGAAGACACTGAAGAACACCTGAAGAACACCTGAAGAACACCTGAACACACTGAAGACACTGAAGAACACCTGAACACACTGAAGACACTGAAGAACACCTGAACACCTGAAGAACACCTGAACACACTGAAGAACACCTGAACACACTGAAGAACACCTGAAGAACACCTGAAGAACACCTGAAGAACACCTGAACACACTGAAGAACACCTGAAGAACATCTGAAGACACTGAACACACTGAAGAACACCTGAAGACACTGAAGAACACCTGAAGAACACCTGAAGAACATCTGAAGACACTGAACACACTGAAGAACACCTGAAGAACACCTGAACACACTGAAGACACTGAAGAACACCTGAACACACTGAAGAACACCTGAAGACACTGAAGAACACCTGAAGACACTGAAGAACACCCGAACACACTGAAGAACACCTGAAGACACTGAAGAACACCTGAACACACTGAAGAACACCTGAAGACACTGAAGAACA
>CM014096.1:848555-851055 GCA_004119915.2 Collichthys lucidus | reverse complement strand
CATCACCTCGTCCTCTGTCATGTCTCTGCATCACCTCGTCCTCTGTCATGTCTCTGCATCACCTCGTCCTCTGTCATGTCTCTGCATCACCTCGTCCTCTGTCATGTCTCTGCATCACCTCGTCCTCTGCATGTCTCTGCACCACCTCGTCCTCTTCATGTCTCTGCATCACCTCGTCCTCTGTCATGTCTCTGCATCACCTCGTCCTCTGTCATGTCTCTGCATCACCTCGTCCTCTGTCATGTCTCTGCATCACCTCGTCCTCTGTCATGTCTCTGCATCACCTCGTCCTCTGTCATGTCTCTGCATCACCTCGTCCTCTGTCATGTCTCTCACTCGTGGGCGAATATCAAAGTCACGATTTGGAAGTTTATGAATGTCAGCAGCAGTGAAACGCTGTGAATGGTGTGTGTGTGTGTGTGTGTGTGTGTGTGTGTGTGTGTGTGTGTGTGTGTGTGTGTGTGTGTGTAGGCGAGAGGCAGAGTCCATTAACGCTGTTTAACCGAGGCGATTATCTCACTTACATCATCACTTCAATAAGATTAGAAAATAAAAGAAGCGTTCATTCATTGTTTCTCAGAAAAGAGTTTGTGATGTTGATTTAAGCTGCTGGAGGACGGGGACGCCACAGAGACTACGTCCAGGTTTTGGACAGTCTGCGGGGACGCCACAGAGACTACGTCCAGGTTTTAGACAGTCTGCGGGGACGTCACGGAGACTAGGTCCAGGTTTTAGACAGTCTGCGGGGACGTCACAGAGACTACGTCCAGGTTTTAGACAGTCTGCGGGGACGTCACAGAGACTACGTCCAGGTCTTAGACAGTCTGTGGATATGAAGTCCTTTTCAGGTGAATAAGTCATGCAGGTCACCTTCTGCAGATCTAGTCTGACACAGCGGATCTTTAAACTGAGACATTGAGCCTGGAGCCTGGAGTGGTCCTCAGAGGACGGAGAGGTCGGGGTGAGACGCTCACATGTGCGGACAGCTGACCAATGCTCAGAGTCAGGACAGGGTCAAAGACAATGAGACAGTGAGACGACCGTCAGCGTGAAACACCACCCTCCATCACTGGCTCTGTCAGATTCAAAGATTAGCAGACGCTGTTTGGGGACGTTGTCGTGTTGAAGAACACTGAGACACTGGAGCATCAGGATCAGCCCAGAAGAGGAACTAACGTCTCTGCAGGACGATTTTCACGGAGCTGAAGTGAGACAAATGTCTGCCTGGAAGGAGGGACATCAATCTAAACACTGATGATGATGTGGAGTTTGTTAATGTGTTTAAACATGTAACAACTCAACAGAGCCAGTTGGAAGTAACAAGCTCCAGCAGCTCATTTACACTGAGAGACCAGACGTTTGTTTCCTGGAGTCTGTCCCACCTCTGCGAGTCGTCTCCTCACAGCTCATCTCTCTCTGTAATCCCTGTCCATTTACACAAGACTGATCTTCACAGACTCATGATGTCTCATAAAACCTGATTTCTGGCCTGTCTCGGGCTCCGTCTGACTGAAGACTGCAGCTCAGCGTTTTCTACAAAGATCCGAGACGTCCAAAGAAATGTTGATGAACCTGAAAAGTCCTTTAAACTTCAAACTGCATCAGATGTCCACGTAAGACAGTCAGAACATGTGGAGACCACCAACAACCAATCAGGGCCCAGGATGCCCACCACAGACCAGTGTCAGATCAATAAATCATCATCTTCATCTTCTTCATCATCTTCATCATCCTCCAAACATTCCTCACTCTCCCATCAGCCCCTGGGTGTATTATGACATTGATTTGATTTATCAGACTGAGCAGCGAGCAAAGCTAAACAGAGACGCTGCCAACATGTGACACAAACACGGAGAGTCCCCATCAATCTGAGTAATCCCCGAATACACACACTCATGACATCATCCCAAATGTTTCAACAGCCAGTACGAGACTACGTCCAGGTTTTAGACAGTCTGCGGGGACGTCTCAGAGACTACGTCCAGGTTTTAGACAGTCTGCGGGGACGTCACAGAGACTACGTCCAGGTTTTAGACAGTCTGGGGGACGTCACGGAGACTACGTCCAGGTTTTAGACAGTCTGCGGGGACGTCACAGAGACTACGTCCAGGTTTTAGACAGTCTGCGGGGACGTCACAGAGACTACGTCCAGGTTTTAGACAGTCTGCGGGGACGTCTCAGAGACTACGTCCAGGTTTTAGACAGTCTGCGGGGACGTCACAGAGACTACGTCCAGGTTTTAGACAGTCTGCGGGGACGTCACGGAGACTACGTCCAGGTTTTAGACAGTCTGCGGGGACGTCACAGAGACTACGTCCAGGTTTTAGACAGTCTGCGGGGACGTCACAGAGACTACGTCCAGGTTTTAGACAGTCTGCGGGGACGTCTCAGAGACTACGTCCAGGTTTTAGACAGTCTGCGGGGACGTCACAGAGACTACGTCCAGGTTTTAGACAGTCTGCGGGGACGTCACGGAGACTACGTCCAGGTTTTTAGACAG
>CM014096.1:843555-846055 GCA_004119915.2 Collichthys lucidus | reverse complement strand
TGCTCTATCAACTGAGCAAACCGCCAAAGGAGAGATTATTATTATTATTATTATTTAAAAAATATTTATTATTTATTATTATTATTATTTTAAAAATATTTATTATTTATTATTAATATTATTATTATTATTTATTATTATTATTATTATTATTATTATTTATTATTATTATTTTGAGATTATTTCAGAAAACAGACGGTGGTCAGAGTGCCGGACGGGCGAGGACACAGTAACCAGTCACAGCTGAGATCTGCGTTCAGTCCAGATGACGGTAATCTGCAAAGACGTGTTACGTTACGTGTTACGTTACGTGTTAACTTACGCGTTACGTTACGTGTTACGTTACGTGTTAACTTACGCGTTACGTTACGTGTTAACTTACGCGTTACGTTACGTGTTACGTTACGTGTTAACTTACGCGTTACGTTACGTGTTACGTTACGTGTTACGCTACGCGTTACGTTACGCGTTACGTTACGTGTTACGTTACGTGTTACGTTACGTGTTAACTTACGCGTTACGTTACGTGTTAACTTGCGCGTTACGTTACGTGTTAACTTACGCGTTACGTTACGTGTTACGTTACGTGTTACGTTACGTTACGTGTTACGTTACGTTACGCGTTACGTTACGTGTTACGTTACGTGTTACGTTACGTTACGCGTTACGTTACGTGTTACGTTACGTGTTAACTTACGCGTTACGTTACGTGTTACGTTACGTGTTAACTTACGCGTTACGTTACATGTTACGTTACGTGTTACGTTACGTGTTAACTTACGCGTTACGTTACGTGTTAACTTACGCGTTACGTTACGTGGGAACCTTCAGACCGACTTCAAGTCATGTTTGATTGTTTTCATTGTTTCAGCTGATTTTATGACAGGCTTTTTATTTTCAGACAAACCTGATTTCTCCTGGGACGTCTCAAAGTTTTGAACTAAATCCAAGACCCAGCTTGTAACTGTCTCTCTGTCTGTGTATCTGTCTGTCTGTGTATCTGTCTGTCTGTCTGTCTGTCTGTGTATCTGTCTGTCTGTGTATCTGTCTGTCTGTCTGTCTGTGTATCTGTCTGTCTGTGTATCTGTCTGTCTCTCTGTCTGTCTGTGTATCTGTCTGTCTGTCTGTCTGTCTGTCTGTGTTCCCAGGCCAGTTTATTTATAATGACAGGGCAGATAAGCGGTCCAATCTGACGGTCACGTGTTTCCATCACAAAAATACCAGAATGCCAAAGAGACTCTGCCGCCGCTCGCCACGCTCAGACCCGGGACTGGAATCCTCATCAGACCTTCAGCGTCCGGACGGCTCCACGAGTGACAGAGACAAGACGTCATGTGACCGCCTGTAACGTCTGCTGGCTTTGTGACCGCTGCCCATTCTCTGTGACGGGTGAAACAGCTCCTGTCATAACTCAGCGCGGAGAGAGGAGTGTTGAGCCTGGAGAAGTCATTCAGGGACACGTTACCGAGGTTGAGATGGTTCATGTCGCTCTCTAATTCTCTCTCCGAGTCTCTTTCCTCCCCCGTTCCTCCCCCGTTCCTCCCGCTCTGCTTGAACTCTCCTCCATTTAACGAAGCCACCACTCGCTCGCCTCCCTGATTCGTCCCGAGGGACGACACAGCGGGCGGCTGGCAGACAGGACGCAAGCAAAGAAGTCTCACTCTCAACGTTTCTCGTTACTCGGGATTTGTGTCGGACACATAATCCAGAGGATCTGTTCAGCAAACAAACACGGACATGAACGTTACCTTCATGGACAATGATGTTTACAGTAGCTAATATTGACCCGACCAGAAACTGGGGACCGAACAGAACCTCTGAACCGGCGCAGTGTCCAGTCTAACAGTGAACACAGAGACAGAACCTCTAAACCGCAGTGTCCAGTCTAACAGTGAACACAGAGACAGAACCTCTGAACCGGCAGTGTCCAGTCTAACAGTGAACACAGCGACAGAACCTCTGAACCGGCAGTGTCCAGTCTAACAGTGAACACAGACAGAACCTCTGAACCGGCAGTGTCCAGTCTAACAGTGAACACAGTAACAGAACCTCTGAACCGGCAGTGTCCAGTCTAACAGTGAACACAGCGACAGAACCTCTGAACCGGCAGTGTCCAGTCTAACAGTGAACACAGAGACAGAACCTCTGAACCGGCAGTGTCCAGTCTAACAGTGAACACAGAGACAGAACCTCTGAACCGGCAGTGTCCAGTCTAACAGTGAACACAGAGACAGAACCTCTGAACCGGCAGTGTCCAGTCTAACAGTGAACACAGAGACAGAACCTCTGAACCGGCAGTGTCCAGTCTAACAGTGAACACAGCAACAGAACCTCTGAACCAGCAGTGTCCAGTCTAACAGTGAACACAGAGACAGAACTCTGAACCGGCAGTGTCCAGTCTAACAGTGAACACAGCGACAGAACCTCTGAACCGGCAGTGTCCAGTCTAACAGTGAACACAGAGACAGAACCTCTGAACCGGCAGTGTCCAGTCTAACAG
>CM014096.1:836055-838555 GCA_004119915.2 Collichthys lucidus | reverse complement strand
TCCTGGTTCCCGGGGTGAAGTCGCTGCAGAGTGTGCGTTCAGAGTGTGCGTTCAGAGTGTGCAGTCAGAGTGTGCGTTCAGAGTGTGCGTTCAGAGTGTGTGTGTGTTGGAGAGGCAGTTTGACTAAGTTATCCCAGACGAAGGGAGTTCCTCTCTCTCTCTTTACCTCTTTTCCTCTCTCTCTCTCTCTGAATGCGTTCCCTCGCTCACCAGTTGAATGGTTTTACCGGAGTGGGCTGGACTCTCTGTCTCTCTCTCCTCGCTCTCTTCTTTCTTTCCCTCCCTCTGCTTCTCTCTCTCTCTCTCTCTCTCCTCGCTCTGGCAGCCTCCTACCATAATTATACCTCTCTCCCTCCTCCCGCCATCCCTCTCCTCCACTCCAGTCTCCTCCCATCTCGCTCTGTGACTCATACCACTTCCAACTTTTACCTTCACCCTCCCTCCTCCTCCTCCCTCCTCCCTCCTTCTCTTTCTTTATTTATTCCTCCCTCCCTCTGTTCGCCTGTTAATGGAGCAAAGCTGGGATTCCTTTATCCCTCCCACGGTCGACTGTGAATGAGTTACGTGTCGAAGGGGAAAACTCTCTGTGTGACTGTCTGTCTGTCTGTCTGTCTGTCTGTCTGTCTGTCTGTCTGTCTGTCTGTCTGTCTGTCTGTCTGTCTGTCTCTCTGTCTGTTGTTATCTCTGTCTGTCTGTCTGTCTGTCTGTCTGTCTGTCTGTCTGTCTGTCTGTCTATCTGTCTGTCTGTCTGTCTGTCTGTCTGTCTGTCTGACATCACGGTTCATGACGGTGCCGTCTTGCCTCGGACTCTCAGAGTTTGCCGGGTCTCGAACATTCTGTGCTTCCCGTGTTCTCCTGTCCACAAACAGACATCTGAAGGCGAGGCGAGCATCAACCAATCACGTTTGAGCGTTTGCAAAACAACAACCTTTCGAAGGCGTAGACAGAACAACGCCTGATCTCAACACGTTTGGTTTGTTGGTTCTGGTGACATGGCAGACAGAATGAGTGAAGATCAAATACCCTCCTACATGTTGTGATAGACAACGCCTTGAACGAACACCTTGAACGAACGCCTTGAATGAACACCTTGAACGGGCACCTTGAACGAACACTTTGAACGGGCACCTTGAACAAACACCTTGAACGAACACCTTGAATGAACACCTTGAACGGGCACCTTGAACGAACACCTTGAATGGGCACCTTGAACGAACACTTTGAACGAACACCTTGAATGGGCACCTTTAACGGGCACCTTGAACAAACACCTTGAACAGGCACCTTGAACAAACACTTTAAACGAACACCTAGAACGGGCACCTTGAACGGGCACCTTGAACAAACACCTTGAACGAACACCTTGAACGGGCACCTTGAACGGACGCCTTGAACGAACGCCTTGAACGAACACCTTGAACGAGCGCCTTGAACGAACACCTTGAATGAACACCTTGAACGGGCACCTTGAACAAACACCTTGAACGGGCACCTTGAACGAACACCTTGAATGAACACCTTGAACGGGCACCTTGAACGGGCACCTTGAACGAACACTTTGAACGAACACCTTGAATGGGCACCTTGAACGGGCACCTTGAACAAACACCTTGAACGGGCATCTTGAACGGGCACCTTGAACAAACACCTTGAACGGGCATCTTGAACGAACGCCTTGAACGAACACCTTGAACGAACAACTTGAACGAACACCTTGAACGAACACCTTGAACGAACACCTTGAACGGGCCTTTGGTCGTACGAACGACGTCAGCCAAACTGTGAAACGTTTTTACGCAGGCTACGTTCAGGAACATTTCAACAACGTTCACTTTGTTAGCTGCGTTAGTTCTTCTCATATTTAAAGGTTCTTCATGAAGGTTCTCCAGGATGCGACTTTAAAGGCTCTGCCAACAGGGTTCTGTGTGAGGAGGTTTGAATGGACCCCAGAGGAGATGGTAATAAAATTCTTAAAGGGTTCTCCAGGACTTTTTTGGTTCTAAAGGGTTCCTGATGCTTTGAGTGGATCTAGGGACTTGAAACAACACACACGTGGCTGTATGTGTGATGTGAGGACATTTCATGGGTTCTAAAGAAGTGTTGGCCCGTCCTGAACATGGGTTCACTCTCGTAGAGTCACATCTGACTGTAGAGGAAGTGGAGAAGACGCAGAGTTACGCACCAAAGCTTCCTGTTTTAATCAGACGTCTGGGATTCTCCCTCTGCTGTTATGATGTCATCACTGTGTGTGTGTGTGTGTGTGTGTGTGTGTGTGTGTGTGTGTGTGTGTGTGTGTGTGTGTGTGTGTGACTTGCTCATGCCCGTGTGAGGTCACCGCTCACTGAGTTCCCTTATAAAGGCGTTGCAGTGTGTATTATGGAAATGAACTTGTCTGCACTGGTGGCTTCTTTAAATAACTCACAACCTGTGAGTCATGAACCTGTCGTAACGCCGGCCGCAGCGCTTCGCTTTTAAAAAACAAAACATCCAAAACACATTC
>CM014096.1:799067-835955 GCA_004119915.2 Collichthys lucidus | reverse complement strand
AACAACAACAACAACAATGATAACAACAATAATGATAATAACCATGACAACAACAACAATAATGATAACAACAACAACAACAATGATAACAACAATAATGATAATAACCATGACAACAACAATAATGATAACAACAACAACAACAATGATAACAACAATAATGATAATAACCATGACAACAACAACAATAATGATAACAACAACAACAACAATGATAACAACAACAATGATAACAACAATAATGATAATAACCATGACAACAACAATAATGATAACAACAATAATGACATCAACAATAACAACAACGATAACAACAATAATGATAATAACCATGACAACAACAACAATGATAACAACAACAACGATAACAACAATGATGATAATAACCATGACAACAACAACAATAATGATAACAACAACAACAACAACAATGATAACAACAACAATAATAATAATAACCATGACAACAATGATAATAACAACAACAATGATGATAACAACAATAATGATAATAACAACAACAACAATAACAACAACAATGACAACAACAATAACAACAACGATAACAATAACAACAACGATAACAATAACAACAACGATAACAATAACAACAATGATAATAACAATAACAACAACAACAATGATAACAACAATAATGACAATAACCATGACAACAACAACAATAATGATAACAATAACAACAACAACAATGATAACAACAACAATAATGATAATAACCATGACAACAATGATAATAACAACAATGATAACAACAACAAAGGAAAACTAACACTGGTCTGTGTTAAAGGCTTCGATTTGAACTTTATATATATATATTTATATAAATCAGAGGCACTACACAGCCCCTGTTCATACTGTACATGGCTGCATGAACACACGCTCCATATATTTACAGCTGTAATTACACGTTGTACCTGCTGCCAAGCTGTTTATAAGTTAGTATATTTCTGTCACTCTGTCCATTTCACTTCAGTACACACAGACACACACACACACACACACACACACACACACACACACACACACACACACACACGCCCCTGTGTGTCATGTGGTTTCCTGTAAAGTAGAAAACAGGAACTATATTCAGTTCCTGTTTTCGTTCAGGCTCCATTTCTCGGTGACGGAGCAGAAGGTGGAGGAGTGAAGTCTGAGGCACGGTGAGTGTTCATCCAACATTTGATGGTTTTCCTGTCAAAGTCTCTGAGTCAGTTTCTCTCTGTGGACTGTCGAGGACACAAATGTTGGAATGAAGTCGACACTTTGATTCATCTGTGACACAAAGTCATGATTGTCTAAAGAATTCACATGAAACTGCTGAAACCAAGAAGACAAGCCAAGACTTGAAGAGAGCTGCTGACTGCTTTAATGATCCTGCATATAGTGTGTGTGTGTGTGTGTGTGTGTGTGTGTGTGTGTGTGTGTGTGTGTGTTACTTCCTGTTCTTCCTGTTCTGTTGTTCTTGAGTCTTGTGCTGTGAGCTCACAGCCTGTGTTACTGTTTCACCTCTCAGACTGACTGAAGTCCAGAAGATGGAGGAAGAGGAGGACAGAGCAGAGTCTCCAGGATCCAGACGTCTGTCTAAGAAGAGTGACCGGTCCAAACATGAACCTCTACAGTTCAGACATGAACCTGGACCCTCAGACACAAAGTAAGAGAACTGATACTAACTCATGGATTTGACTCATTTTCAGTTCCCTCTGTTGATTTTGTTCATATTTTCAAATCTCCACTAAAATGTGATTGCAAACATAAATTTGTGGCATCTTCCTCTTAGTGTCAGTCACATAGAAAAGCTGTAATCTGATCCAAGAGGACAATTTATCAAAGATTCATGTGATCTGAATAAAAACATGTTGGTGTTTGCAGAGTTCAGTCCAACAGACGGAGAGCAGAGTCTCCAGGATCCATCTGTCTGTCTATGAAGAGTGACCGGTCCAATGATCCTCCTCTGAACTTCAGTGATGGACCTGGACCCTCAGACACAAAGTAAGAGACTGTTTTTACTGTAAACTGACCTGATGAAGATGATGCATTGATGATGAAGACAAACTGCTCAAAGACTTGTCTTCATGATGCAGAACTATGAGTGCAGATACTGTTTCAAACTCAGATGGATCTTATTTTATTCCTGCAGTAAAACACCTGAGAACCTCCACTTCAGAATTTAACCTGGAAGAAAGTCTTCAGATGTTTTTGCTCTCATGTTAAAGTCGCTGTAAAGATTTGTAACTCTTCCAAATGTGAAAGAATCTGCTTCAAACGTGTCGTTCATTTTCAGAATCATTTGTTCAGAGTTTACAGTTAATTCACAGACATTTCCACAACTGAATAAAAACATGTTGGTGTTTGCAGAGTTCAGTCCAACAGACGGAGAGCAGAGTCTCCAGGATCCATCTGTCTGTCTATGAAGAGTGACCGGTCCAAAGAAGAACCTCCAGACTTCAGTGATGAACCTGGACCCTCAGACACAAAGTAAGAGAACTGATACTAACTCATGGATTTGACTCATTTTCAGTTGCCTCTGTTGATTTTGTTCATATTTTTAAATCTCCACTAAAATCTGATTTGTGGCATCTTCCTCTTAGTGTCTGTGACAGCTGTCAGTCACCTGGAAAAGCTGTAATCTGATCTAAGAGGACGAACACAAACTTTTAAAGCTCCTCATTATCAACAGCAGCAGCAGTTTGTGTATTTAGAGCTTCAGAAATGACTTTGATCAGAGGATTTATCAAAGATTCATGTGATCTGAATAAAAACATGTTGGTGTTTGCAGAGTTCAGTCCAACAGACGGAGAGCAGAGTCTCCAGGATCCAGCTGTCTGTCTATGAAGAGTGACCGGTCCAATGATCCTCCTCTGAACTTCAGTGATGAACCTGGACCCTCAGACACAAAGTAAGAGACTGTTTTTACTGTAAACTGACCTGATGAAGATGATGCATTGAGGATGAAGATTCAAAGACTTGTCTTCATGATGCAGATACTGTTTCAAATATTTTATTTCTGTTGAAAACACTTATTCATATATATTTTTTGGGTACATCCTGAATACACAGAGAGATTTTCATGTCAGTTATTGGTGCTGTTATGGTTTTTTCTTCTACACAGCTGCCAGATTTCTTTAAGTTGTGTTGGAAGCAGCATCACGTTTAATGTGGTTAAAGTCAGTAAATCAGCCTGAACTGATCCATGAACACACAACTGTCCCCGTGTTCACCTTCATTACCTGGAAACAACAGCAGGCTGCTACAGTGTCACCACACAGACCTCTGCACACATCAGACTGCTCCTGATACCTGGACGGGGACGTTTGGTTACCAGGACTCATCATGACTTCTGTTCCTACTTTGTTTTTAGTCAAAGTCTCGTTTTTATCCTTGAAACACGCTGCAGTGTAAACTCTGTGGTTTAACATTAATTACTAAACTCTGTGACCATGCAAGGTGAGATACATTTGCATTGTTGCTGTGTGATAAAATGCTCAAATGTAGATTTGGATCACTTCTCTCTTTCAGGGAGCAGAGGAGCGGCGGTTTGTCAGAGATCTCGACCGGACGGACTGAAGCATTCTGCATGAAGGAGAGAGGTCGGACGTCACATGCAGGCAGAGCAGCCAGGAGTGAGTTACAGTAGGAAAAAAACAAACAGCTGACAACTTAACGTTCAAACATGAAGACAGGAGAGAGTCCAAACCACAGAGATTCAGTCAGAAGCTGCAAAAGCACTGACAGATACAAGATTCAATCATTTGTCATTCTACAACACAGAATGAAAAGCCACAGTCACAACTTTTATTGTGAAGGAGCCAAAGTAAAAATAAGACGTGAACATGTTGTATCATTTGATGGGTGGATCAGTTTAAATGTTACAGAGAGGAAGGACCAGACGAGCTGCTGAGGCTCAGCCTCAAGACTCTGCTGTCAATCAAACACCAACACAAAGTCAGAGGCTTTGACGTTCAACCAAAACTGAACATTTACTTCTCTAGATATTCTTATATTGATGTTTTTGATGGTGATGATGAAATAATCAGCAGATTGTCACATTTTCTTTGTTTAGTCTCAAACTTGTTTCTCTGTTTTAGTGAGTGGTGGTCTGCAGGAGGTTTTAGATGAACATAAGATCAGTCTGAAGACCAAATGTGAACGTGTGACTGAAGGAAGTGATGAAACAGGAAGTGGAACCCTCCTCAACAGGATCTACACTGAGCTCTACATCACAGAGGGACAGAGTGAAGAGGTTCATACCCAACATGAGGTGAGGCAGCTTGAGACAGCTTCCAAGAAGAAGGAGACCCTCCATGACACTCCCATCAAATGCCACGACATCTTTAAAGCCTTACCTGACCAACAGAGACACATCAGAGTCGCTCTGACCAACGGCGTCGCTGGCGTTGGAAAAACCTTCTCAGTGCTGAAGTTCACTCTGGACTGGGCAGAGGGCTCGGAGAACCAAGATGTCAGTCTGGTGGTTCTGCTCTCGTTCAGGGAGCTGAACCTGATCAAAGATGAGCGGTTTCAGTCTTCTCACGCTGCTCCATGTTTTCCATCCAACATTACAGAAGGTCACAGCAGAGAAGCTCGCTGTCTGTAAACTTCTGTTCATCTTTGACGGCCTGGATGAAAGCAGACTTTCACTGGATTTCAACAACAAAGAGCTCGTGTCTGATGTCACACAGGAGTCATCAGTCAGCGTGCTGTTGACAAGCCTCATCAAGGGGAACCTGCTTCCCTCGGCTCTCATCTGGATCACTTCCAGACCTGCAGCAGCCAATCAGATCCCTCCTTCATGTGTTGACAGGGTAACAGAAGTACGAGGCTTCACTGACGCTCAGAAGGAGGAGTACTTCAGGAGGAGAGTCAGTGATGAAGATCTGTCCAGCAGAATCATCTCACACATCAAGACCTCCATGAGCCTCCACATCATGAGTCTGATCCCAGTCTTCTGCTGGATCACTGCTACAGTTCTGGACCACATGTTGACCACAGACCAGAGAGGAGAGCTGCCCAAGACCCTGACTGACCTGTACTCACACTTCCTGCTGGTTCAGACAAAGAGGAAGAAGAAGAAGTACGATGAAGGACATGAGACGAGTCCACAGGAGCTGACGGAGGCTGACAGGGAAGTTCTTCTGAAGCTGGGGAGGCTGGCGTTTGAACAGCTGGAGAAAGGAAACATCATGTTCTACCAAGAAGACCTGGAGCAGTGTGGTCTGGATGTCACAGAGGCCTCGGTGTACTCAGGAGTTTGTACACAGATCTTCAAAAGAGAGAGTGTGATCTTCCAGAAAACAGTCTACTGCTTTGTTCATCTGAGCGTTCAGGAGTTTCTGGCTGCAGTCTACCTGTTCCACTGTTACACCAACAGGAACACAGAGGTGCTGAAGGACTTCTTGGAGGAGGAGAGGGATTACCCAACCCTGGATGTGTTCCTGAAGAAGGTCATGGAGAAATCCCTTCAAAGTAAAAATGGTCACCTGGACCTGTTTGTTCGCTTCCTTCATGGCCTCTCTCTGGAGTCCAACCAGAGACTCTTAGGAGGCCTGCTGGGTCAGACAGACAACAGTCCAGAAATCATCCAGAGAGCCATCAACAACCTGAAGCAGATGAAGAGTGATCGTATCTCTCCTGACAGAAGCATCAACATCTTCCACTGTCTGATGGAGATGAACGATGACTCAGTCCATCAGGAGATCCAAGAGTTCCTGAAGTCAGAGAACAGATCAGAGAAGAAACTCTCTGAGATCCACTGCTCAGCTCTGGCCTACATGCTGCAGATGTCAGAGGAGGTTCTGGATGAGTTGGACCTGAAGAAGTTCAACACATCATGGGAGGGACGACGGAGACTGATTCCAGCTGTGAGGAACTGCAGAAAGGCTGAGTAAGTCCAGATGTGATGAACATTATGAATCAGTGCAGATTAGTAGTTTAGTTCTTCAGATGTTCACAATATAAAATTCAAGTGTTCCACTTGTTTGTTACAGAAACTGTGTCTGTCATAGATTTCTCACAGATGTTCTTGAGCTGAACATCAGATGTAGATTTTCAGCTGGTTGTTTGTAGCTGTCAAGTTAATGAAGACAGTTATTCTGTTTATTTCTAATGATCGTTACATTTTCCAGTGTTGTCTTTGTGTCTCGTCCTTTGGGTGATGGAGGCCACATGCAAACCTGGTAAAACACACGAAGGACTTCAGAGGTCGTGGTTGAAGTTTGATCACAGCAGCATTGGATCACAACATGTATCAGTATTTTACAGTGATCAGTGAATGCAGTGAAGTCATATTACCTGAGCAGCTTCTGTCTGATGTTTCACCACGATGCTGAGAAGTTTCAAATAAGATCTGTATCATCTTCCAGAGATTTGTGAAGTTCTACAGAGCTGCTTTCATTGCTGTCGTAGTTTTCACAGTGAGCACAGAGGATGTCAGGGGACGCCACCCCAAAAGAAACAAACCGCTCCAATCAAAGGTTCTAATTAACATTATTTAATGAGATGAGACTCGTTCTGTCATTTGTACCTGCTCTGTATATATTCTGCCGTGTCACACACACAGGTCATGGAGGATCATTTTGTCCAGAAAACAAATAAACTAGTTACGTAGATGCGTCATATTTTCCTGAGGAAGGGGTCTGAGGCGTGACTTTATTTGGCTTTGGGTGGGAGGGAGTTCAGCATCCTGACGGCCTGGTGGATCAAACTGTCTCTCAGTCTGCTGGTTCTCGCCCGGAGGCTCCTCATTCTCCCCTCAGAGGGCAGGAGGCTGAAGAAGCAGTGGTTGGGATGGGTGGAGTCGCCCACAGTGCTGAGTGTGTTGTAGATGTCCTGGATGGAGGGAAGGGGGGCACCGATGATCCTCAGGTCTGAACACATAAGAGCAGAAGAACTGAGACTTTTTAAGAGACCTTAAACACACCAAAGGTCAATGTTGTTTTTGATGCTGGTACTCTGATAACATCTGTTTAATGACTCCATGTTGAAATGATTCAACTTCACTGGTTCATTCATTGTCTCTGTGCTGAACATAATGCAGTCATCTGTCATCCACACAATATTTATTCATGTTCATATTTAATTATGCTGTCAAGAGGTTTATTTTTATTTCAATGGTTTTCTAAACAAGATGGTCTCATGCTAACTTTGTGCAGACAGACATGGACTCTGATCACTGGCAGACTGTGGAAGCCTGAATGTAACTATGTTTGTCTCCCTTCATCTGTAAGATTGAAGCTAAACAAAGACTAAATATCTGCAGATATGAGAGAGAGCGATGAGAATGATTGTTTCATGTCAAACACAGTGAGATAAGACCAGCTGAACGACTGATGTGAAGAACAAATGTTCATCAAAGCAGGAAATGTTCAACTGTTTCCTCATCAAATGCATGCAGGAAATATAAAGTGTCCTCTTTCATAATAACATACTTTGTAATATTTGTTTCATCACAGACTTTCTAGCTGTAGACTCTCAGAGACTCACTGTGAAGTCGTGGCCTCAGCTCTGAAGTCCAACCCCTCCCATCTGACACACCTGGACCTGAGTGGAAACAAGCTGCAGGATTCAGCAGTGAAGCTGCTATGTGCTGGACTGGAGAGTCCAAACTGTAAACTGGAGACTCTGAGGTCAGTTCACTGACTGTTCATGCTGTTTTTTTGTAAATATTCAATTTAAATCTTTGACTGATGTTTTATATTTTTTGGCTGAATGAATTTCCAAATGGTTGAATAATTGTTGGAGTCACAGAAAGTGCAGAAATCAAATGTTTGACAGTTTGTGAGCTTCCACAGACTCACATTGTGGTCCATCAGTCAGTGAGGATGACGTCAGTGCTGATGAGGCTGTAGAGTGTGTGACGGATAAGAATGAGGTTGTTGAAGATCTGATGATAGCAGATAAAAACAGGCTGCAGAGAGTTTGAGCTTCTGTGGAAACAGAGAAAGAGACAGGTTAGAGAAAGTCAAGAAAGACGTGAACGCAAAGTTCAATAAAGATGAAGTGAAGAACTGTGATGATCTTCATGATATCAGAAGCTGATATGGCTGCTACAGACAACCCTCACAGCTGCTGTGGTGTGGTGTGCATTAAACCAGAGCTCAGAGTCATAAACAGCAGCCTAACACAGGCCAAAACGTCACAACACAACAGGATTCAAGGATCCAAGGAGTCAAAAAGAAGCTGTGCTAACATGGTTCCCATGAGTCCTTGAGATCCTTGAAAGTTTGTGAATTTGACAGTTTGTCCTTGTTGAGCTGCAGTGGAGGAATAGTAACTCAAAGAGTGAATTTGGTCCTCAAGAGGAGGAATGATGACTGCCACCAATAACTCTTTGAATGTACATGTGGCTGCTGTTTGAAGACACACTTGAACAAATGTAGACCTCTCCTTTGAATGACATTTACCCACTAAGACACCAAACACAGTCAGAAGCTCATGGAATAAATAATAAAGTGTTTTTAGTCCAACATGTCTGATTTGATTTGATCCTCTAAGTCCAGACTTGACTGAGATCAGCAGCATGTTATTAATCTGTGTCGACATGAATGTTGTCTGAATGTTGTGCTGACGTTTGGATGATGTCTGTAGCAGGCTGACATTATGATGATCCACAATAACACAATGACAAAGTCACTCTACTCATTTTAGAGAAAAGCTCATTGATTAGGACATAGTAATGTTGAGCTGCACATTTCAAACCTGAACACATCTGATTGGATTATAAATGGATTTTTATCAACATCATTTATTCTTTATTCAGATTGGAGCTCTGCAGTTTGTCAGAGATCAGCTGTGCTTCTCTGGCCTCAGCTCTGAAGTCCAACCCCTCCCATCTGACAGAGCTGGACCTGAGCTACAACAACCTGCAGGATTCAGGAGTGAAGCTGCTGTGTGATTTTCTGAAGAGTCCACACTGCAGACTGAAGACTCTGAGGTCAGTTCACTGACTGTTCATGCTGTTTTTTTGTAAATATTCAATTTAAATCTTTGACTGATGTTTTATATTTTTTGGCTGAATGAATTTCCAAATGGTTGAATAATTGTTGGAGTCACAGAAAGTGCAGAAATTAAATGTTTGACAGTTTGTGAGCTTCCACAGACTCACATTGTGGTCCATCAGTCAGTGAGGATGACGTCAGTGCTGATGAGGCTGTAGAGTGTGTGACGGATAAGAATGAGGTTGTTGAAGATCTGATGATAGCAGATAAAAACAGGCTGCAGAGAGTTTGAGCTTCTGTGGAAACAGAGAAAGAGACGGGTTAGAGAAAGTCAAGAAAGACGTGAACGCAAAGTTCAATAAAGATGAAGTGAAGAACTGTGATGATCTTCATGATATCAGAAGCTGATATGGCTGCTACAGACAACCCTCACAGCTGCTGTGGTGTGGTGTGCATTAAACCAGAGCTCAGAGTCATAAACAGCAGCCTAACACAGGCCAAAACGTCACAACACAACAGGATTCAAGGATCCAAGGAGTCAAAAAGAAGCTGTGCTAACATGGTTCCCATGAGTCCTTGAGATCCTTGAAAGTTTGTGAATTTGACAGTTTGTCCTTGTTGAGCTGCAGTGGAGGAATAGTAACTCAAAGAGTGAATTTGGTCCTCAAGAGGAGGAATGATGACTGCCACCAATAACTCTTTGAATGTACATGTGGCTGCTGTTTGAAGACACACTGGAACAAATGTAGACCTCTCCTTTGAATGACATTTACCCACTAAGACACCAAACACAGTCAGAAGCTCATGGAATAAATAATAAAGTGTTTTTAGTCCAACATGTCTGATTTGATTTGATCCTCTAAGTCCAGACTTGACTGAGATCAGCAGCATGTTATTAATCTGTGTCGACATGAATGTTGTCTGAATGTTGTGCTGACGTTTGGATGATGTCTGTAGCAGGCTGACATTATGATGATCCACAATAACACAATGACAAAGTCACTCTACTCATTTTAGAGGAAAGCTCATTGATTAGGACATAGTAATGTTGAGCTGCACATTTCAAACCTGAACACATCTGATTGGATTATAAATGGATTTTTATCAACATCATTTATATTTCATTCAGTTTGGATAGCTGCAGTTTGTCAGAGATCAGCTGTGCTTCTCTGGCCTCAGCTCTGAAGTCCAACCCCTCCCATCTGACAGAGCTGGACCTGACCTACAACAACCTGCAGGATTCAGGAGTGAAGCTGCTGTGTGATTTTCTGCAGAGTCCACACTGCAGACTGAAGACTCTGAGGTCAGACACCATTTTTTCCTTCTGTGCTGAGATTAATATGATGTGAAAGTTGTGGTGACACTAAACTGCAGACATCAGGCTGATATTATACTGACCCACACTGAGTTTACTTGTTAAAGTAGAAATATTTCCTTGGTTTCTGTTGATTTCAATGTGTTTCCACAAATAATGTCTGCACACACACACACACACACACACACACACACACACACGCACACACACACACACACACACACACACACACACACACACACACACACACACACACACACACACACACACACACACACACACACAATTCAGCAGCATGTTATTAATCTGTGTCGACATGAATGTTGTCTGAATTATAAATGGATTTTTATCAACATCATTTATTCTTTATTCAGATTGAGGCTCTGCAGTTTGTCAGAGATCAGCTGTGCTTCTCTGGCCTCAGCTCTGAAGTCCAACCCCTCCCATCTGACAGAGCTGGACCTGAGTGACAACAACCTGCAGGATTCAGGAGTGAAGCTGCTGTCTGATCTTGTGGAGAGTCCACACTGCAGACTGCAGACTCTGAAGACTTGGAGGTCAGTTCAGGGTTGGAGTCAGTCCGTGCTGGTTTTAGTAGTATTGTTCTAACCACAGGAAGGTTCATGCAAACCTCACATAGGGTATCCCTCCATTTCTACCTTCCACTGTGTGCACGCTCCAACTAATCAGTAGGAGTTTCTTTTGTTTCATCAAGGATGAGAACACTGATAGTCAAATGTACAGAGATACCTGTACTGGCAGCCGAGCTTTGGGTTTCTGCCGTGGTGGGTGAGAACTTTAACACTTCCCAGGAGTAATCCAGCTCAACAAATCAGTGATTTTACACACTGAGTGCAGTTTCTCCTTCATTCTCACCTCATGTTTCTTAAACTTCATGAGTTTCCTCTAATGCAGTCAGAGCACATGAGTGCTGGCAGTCAGTTGCAGTCTTGTGGTGAACATTTGATGCGATGCAAAGTGTTGGATCAGTTTGTTTGTGTCAGGACTTGATCCATAACTTTTGGGACTGTTTTTTATCCATACAGAGGTGAGTGGACGGCAGCTGACAAACACAGAGAATGTGAGTATTGAAACATGCCCCCCATTCATCAAGCTATGGTACGTTTAAATCTGGTCTTAGAATGAACATGTGCTCATTATACAGCAGTTATATTTTTCACTTGTGTTTGTGTTGGAGCTGTGACGTCACATCTGTTGAGAAAATATTCAAGACATTCGAGTTTCCATGACTGTTTGTTCTCACTTCCTGTCTCCATCAGCTGACTCTGATGTCAAACAGGATGTGAAGAAAAAGCTCCACCTGCCCGACGACGACCAAAAGGTGAGAAAGGAGCAGCTGTGCAGTGTGAAGGACATGGCACGACTGAAACACAGAATGTATCTGAATGATTTTGAAATATATGAACATTTATTGTTATATCTTGTGAGTGAATTTGTCCCTGTGTGCAGACAGAGTGGATCTGACTCTGTCCCTTTCTTACTTCCAGGCTCCATTGTGCTTCTCACCTGAACGGACAGCTGAATCTTCATACAGGTGATCAGAGAACATGACCAAGCACTATTCCAACTTCTCTCGTGGTTCATCAAGTTGAGATTTCTAATCAAGCAAACCAACAACTCGTCTGTGCTGAGCTCGTCACAGCTGAACACTATAAGTCCAATATTCATACCACACCTGGCGGTTGCGGCGGTGTTGTCCTGGACTCTCATTCAGAAACACCAACCGAACTGTTTGCAGCGCACACACTTCAACTATTTAGAGCTTTCCCTTCAACTGACGCTTCAGTTTCTTTCCTTTGTCACACTTCAACAGGTTCAGGTGTCCTGGTCCAGGTATGTTCCGGTGTGCTTCGACTCACCTGGTGTTTGATATGGGTCAGGAGGCGGAGCTGCTGTACAGAACTGTCCAATGGGATGAGAGCCTCCTCCAATCAGCTGGAAAGACGGCTGCAGGGCTGCCGTTCGATATCAAGTGTTCAGAGGATGCTGCTGTCAGTCACCTCCACCTGCCACACTGTGAAACAAAGGATGGTAAGCACATGGCCGCCGTCACTGTTCAAAAATGAATTGGCGACATCACAAATATTTGTATGAATGTGACTTCATGTCAAGTTTCTGCATAACACCAAATGCACACATCCAGACAGATCACATGTGGGACGGGAAAATACTCCTACATGAATGAATGACAGGACAGAGGTGAACTGGCACATCGTTGAGATGCTCGACGATAGATTCATTTGAACTCTCTGAACTCAAATGCTCAGAAATGAATGAGGCGGAGATGAACTCTGACGAGCTCTTTGCTTTCACAGCGTTGCTTGTTGATGGTCTGCTGTCTGTCGTCCACATCACTGATGATGGAATGAGCATCTTGAAGCCTCTGGAGGTCACAGACACTCATGTGGTCGTGAAGGTCCCTCACCTCTCTGTCTTTGGCCTCGTTGGGGATTTCTTTCAATGGTTCTCAAAGTCAAAAGTCTCCCAAGTTCTGCTGTTCCTCCGACCTCCAAACATCGGGTTCCCAATACTCGATGTATTTCTGCTGCCGATAAACATCTACCTGGACAAGGTAAAGCTATCTGTCTTATGTGCTCACCTGTACTGTGATTCTCATCTCTCTGTGAAGCAGCTTGGTCAACATTTGTTCTTTTTAAATGTGCTCTATGAATAAAATGAACTTCAGTCTATGAGCATGAGCTCTAGAATAAACATGTCCTGTTGCTGCCCAGCACAGAGATTCTAAGAACATCATCATCTCTTCTGAGTGTGAACTCCTCCTTCATCAAACATACAGTGTCCACTGTGAACCTGAGGGCTTCACAATACAGCCTGGGGTGAGTCAAGTCACTTCTCGTGGTTCTAAACACAATTATGACTGATCGATTTTTGGCTGCATGATAAACAGACTCATAATCAGAAAAGTACCAAAGTGCATTTTTACACCAGGTCTGAAAATGACGCGTTGCTTCTCGCTTTCAGCGCGCACCTTTCCGTGCAAACTATGGACCAAATTTCCATCCGACATTTGAGGTTCTCCTGAGGACAAACCCACAGAGAGTGACTTTGAAGGTCCAGGACCAAGAGGGGAGAGAAGTCTGGAGACGTGAAGTGCCGCTGACAGGTAAAGGCTTCACCCTCCTGCAGCAGCACCCACCTGATATCACACTTTACACATTTAGTGTCACACACCTGATTAACTGTGACTGACTCAGTCTCTGACATGTCGACATGTTTGGGAGTCAGCTCAGTTATCTGCACAGCTGACTGTGATGTCATGAAGATAATTCAGAGGCTGTGCTCGAACCCAGTCCAGCCCGGTTCTGTTGCCTAACAGCAGATTCAGTTAGCAGTTACCTGAAGACACTGAAGACACTTTGTGTCAGTGCTGGACAGACACTGGACGACAGATGGACACACACACACACAAACTTCAAGTTTGACTTCATGAGGACATTTTTTAAGTTCTGAGAGATCATTGGTTAATAAATAATGTTTTTTTCACAGGTTATTTTCCAAGTCCAAGAAGGGAAACTCTACAGAGGAATGTCCCAGCAGAGGACAGGGTCCCAGCAGAGGACAGAGTCCCAGCAGAGGACAGAGTCCCAGCAGAGGTCAGAGTCCCAGCAGAGGTCAGAGTCCCAGCAGAGGACAGAGTCCCAGCAGAGGACAGAGTCCCAGCAGAGGTCAGAGTCCCAGCAGAGGTCAGAGTCCCAGCAGAGGACAGAGTCCCAGCAGAGGTCAGAGTCCCAGCAGAGGTCAGAGTCCCAGCAGAAGACAGAGTCCCAGCAGAGGTCAGAGTCCCAGCAGAGGACAGAGTCCCAGCAGAGGTCAGAGTCCCAGCAGAGGTCAGAGTCCCAGCAGAAGACAGAGTCCCAGCAGAGGTCAGAGTCCCAGCAGAGGACAGAGTCCCAGCAGAGGTCAGAGTCCCAGCAGAGGTCAGAGTCCCAGCAGAGGACAGAGTCCCAGCAGGGGTCAGAGTCCCAGCAGGGGACAGAGTCCCAGCAGGGGACAGAGTCCCAGCAGAGGTCAGAGTCCCAGCAGAGGACAGGCTGCTCTCAGTTCGAACAGAGTTTGTCATCAGTGTGTCTGAACCTGTTCTGAACGAGCTTCTGGACAGACTTCTTGAGCGTGGCATCATAACTGACGGTGAGGAGCAGTCAGTCAGAATAAAAGCCAAAGCAGACAAAGCACGAGACGTGATCGACACGGTGCGAAGAAAAGGACGTGCAGCCAGCGAGGTCCTGATCGCTGCTCTCCGTCAGCTGGATCCATTTCTTTCCAGACACCTGAGATTAATCTGAAGCAAAAGCAAGAGACTGAGCGCGATGATGAATCTGGAACAGCTGAAACAGTCAGCTGTTCCAGATTCATCATCACGCTCAGTCTCATATTCAGGACGGGAATTTCCCCGGCGGCCATGACAGCCATGTCCCGCCCCTCTGCTTAGCCTTGATGCACTCCTGAAAATCACATGACCATCAGACACTGTTGCCTTGGTTACCCGCTCTCTGCCAGTTTTGGGGTTTATCTCCTCGCCTTGTCTCTCTGCCGTCTCCTGCAACACGATGTTTTGTCGAGACGTTTGGACACATTGTCACATCCTGAAAATATAAACCTGGAAATACACATGAATACGTCCGATGGGAGTCGACCTTAAGACATCTGAATGTTAGTGCAGCTTTCTTCTGATGACTGTTGTCCCATCCCTCCCATCTGACAGAGCTGGACCTGAGCAGAAACAACGACCTGCAGGATTCAGGAGTGAAGCTGCTGTGTGATTTTCTGCAGAGTCCACACTGCAGACTCTGGGGTCAGACACCTATGTTGTTCATTTCTCATGTGTTGTTGTGTTGTACTAAGTACAGTGCTGCCAGTGTAACACAGTTTTGTTCTTTACAAATACATTTTTAATAAATCTTTAAAAGTATTAAGTACAGTCAGAGAGTGCATCTGAAACTCAACCCTCAGAATTTCGAACCTCTGACACATTTAAAGAGACTGTGAGGTCACATGACATCTATAGTAAATCAGTAATACAATTCATGGTTCATTCATAGACAAACGATTTTTTAAATCTCAAGTATATAGAAACATTGGCTCCCGCTTTTACGCGATGGATCCGAGAGCGAACATCCGTTATGCTACAAGACGCCGTGACCTCAACGCGTCAAGTTGTCAGTTTCCATGTGGACAAGCCTCAGACGTATCAGAGTGACACACATGATGAAATGAGGTTTCTGAATCAGAATCTGTGCGTGGATGTTTTATAGCATAAACCTGTCACGGTGCAATAAGGAACTGTCACACCGCGGTGAGGTCAAGCTGGGTTTTTGTCATGTCTTGTCATTTCCTGTTTTATTTTGAAAGTTAACTCTCCTCTCGTTTCAGGTCACTTGCCCTTCCTCGTGTGTCACCGGTCTGATTGTCTCCCCCGCCCTGATTGTCTCCACCTGTTCCCCATCACCTTGTGTATATATTGTCTGCGTCTCCCTTTGTCCCGTGCCGAAGTGTTTCGTCCTGTTCGTTCGCTGAAGCCCTCGTTGTCACAGTCCGTTTGCCTTAAGAAAGAAATTGTTTGGTCACGTAAGTTGTTGTCATCTTCCTCTGTAAGAGTGATTTTTTGTTAATTAATCTTTTCTAAGTTTAGTGTTATATTTTTGTTTTCTGTTGTTACAGTTTTTGTCCTCCCGCTTGTGGAGTGATTATTAGTTAGAGAGTTTTAGATATCCGTAGAGCCTTTTTCTTTGGTACCATTTGTTTAGATTTGGTTTTCCTCCTTCGGGAGCGTTTTGTGTTTATTATCTAGTGTTTGATTTTCCTCCTTTGAGAGTTTCATTTCTAGAATAGTCTTGTGTTTTCTTTATTTTGTATATAATCTTGTTCCCTCTCCTTTATGTGTTTTCCCTCTTTTGAGATGTGTTTTCCCAAGTCACATTAGCCAGGCCTCTTAAGAATAGAAAGAGTTACATAGCCTTTTCATTTCATCACTCTTCTAAGAAGATATCGACTTCAATAAACTGTGCTTAATCGTTATATCTCCTGCGTCTGAGTCCTCCTTCCTGCCCTGGCCTGACAGGAACGGCTTGCAGGGAGGTTTGTTCAAATATATTTGAAGGTTGAAATGGGTCCGTGTATGTTTTTGGATTTTCCATTCAGAAAATGAAATTTAAAAACAAGAAATGAGTGGTTGTTTTATTTATTTTTTCATTTTAAAATTCAAACTTTTAAAGATATTTTTCCTTTATCAGGGTCAAGAAGCGATAAACAAAACTTTAAAAACTGGTTGATTTTCATTTCCTGTTTCTAAAAACAAAAGATAAAATCGTTGGAAGAAACAAAAAAGCGTTTTTTTTTTTCATATTATGCGACCGGAAGTTGCCGCTTTCAAAGTAAGAGCGCATTGTAGGACGGTGCTGTGTATGAGAGAGCGCTGCTGTGAAAGTTGATGGACACGAAACAGTGAAAGAGTCTCAGGTAAGAGGACGTGACTGCAGAAACACTGAGCCGCATATTTCAGGTAACATTCCTGATTATTTGTTGTTGTTTTTACCTGAAATAAAAAAACATATTTCAAAATGATTCCAACGATTTCCAACACTGCAGGTTTTGCTGCTTTGCTTCTCTTCACAGCCGCAGACGTTTACCAGCGAGTTCATAGGCAGCGATTCGTTTCTGAGATGTCCCGAGACTTTTTTGTATCATTTAAATTAAAAGATAAATAACTTCTGTCCACGTGGAGCTCAGTGAACGTCAGGACACTTTTAATGCAGAACACAAACAGTCTGAACAGTCTGAACTCTTTTCTCTATCTACATTGACCAGCGTGTTCGTGTTCTTACTAAAGCTCAGTGGTCAAGTCTTTCAGACACTGTCCATCAGGACTTTGGTCTCATGGGTTCTTTCCTTTGCCACGTGGCACCTGAAGCAGGTGACAGGAGTCGTGTGCAGAGCGTCTACGCTGGACGACGTCTCCGCAGACTGTCTAAAACCTGGACGTAGTCTCTGTGACGTCCCCGCAGACTGTCTAAAACCTGGACGTAGTCTCTGTGACGTCTCCGCAGACTGTCTAAAACCTGGACGTAGTCTCCGTGACGTCCACGCAGACTGTCTAAAACCTGGACGTAGTCTCCGTGACGTCCACGCAGACTGTCTAAAACCTGGACGTAGGCCCTGTGACGTCCCCGCAGACTGTCTAAAACCTGGACGTAGTCTCCGTGACGTCCACGCAGACTGTCTAAAACCTGGACGTAGTCTCCGTGACGTCCACGCAGACTGTCTAAAACCTGGACGTAGTCTCCGTGACGTCCACGCAGACTGTCTAAAACCTGGACGTAGTCTCTGTGACGTTCCCGCAGACTGTCTAAAACCTGTGACGTAGTCTCTGTGACGTCCCCGCAGACTGTCTAAAACCTGGACGTAGTCTCTGTGACGTCCCCGCAGACTGTCTAAAACCTGGACGTAGTCTCCGTGACGTCCACGCAGACTGTCTAAAACCTGGACGTAGGCCCTGTGACGTCCACGCAGACTGTCTAAAACCTGTGACGTAGTCTCTGTGACGTCCCCGCAGACTGTCTAAAACCTGGACGTAGGCCCTGTGACGTCCCCGCAGACTGTCTAAAACCTGGACGTAGTCTCCGTGACGTCCCCGCAGACTGTCTAAAACCTGGACGTAGTCTCCGTGACGTCCCCGCAGACTGTCTAAAACCTGGACGTAGTCTCCGTGACGTCCTTGCAGACTGTTAAAACCTGGACGTAGTCTCTGAGACGTCCTTGCAGACTGTTCCTTCTCAGCTGTCTCAGCTGTCAGCTGTTTTGACTGTGAATATCTGAATGAGTCTTAGACAGTCTTCACAGTCTCTAAGACTCTGTTCTGACATCACAAAGCTGTCTTGGTGTCTTTGTTAAATCTGATAAGCTGAAGACGTTTGTGGACACTCCGTCTGTTTGGACTCTTTGTGGACGTCAGGTGGGTCACAGTCACAGTGAGCAGAGCAGACGTTCGTATCTGAGATGTTTTATAGTCTGTGATGTGTAAACTGACTCTGCTGCTGACCTCAGCGGCAGCTGACCCACGCTTCATCATCTCTGTGGGAATGTCTGGCACATGTTCCCTGACAGAGCAGAGGAAAGCCCCTGAGCTCGGTCCTGACAGTGTTACAGCAAATATTCACCATTCAACTTTATTAAACTTTCCTCTGTTGACCCACACTGACCTGTGATCAGGTGACCCACTCTGACCTGTGATCAGGTGACCCACTCTGACCTGTGATCAGGTGACCCACACTGACCTGTGATCAGGTGACCCACTCTGACCTGTGATCAGGTGACCCACTCTGACCTGTGATCAGGTGACCCACTCTGACCTGTGATCAGGTGACCCACACTGACCTGTGATCAGGTGACCCACACTGACCTGTGATCAGGTGACCCACTCTGACCTGTGATCAGGTGACCCACACTGACCTGTGATCAGGTGACCCACTCTGACCTGTGATCAGGTGACCCACTCTGACCTGTGATCAGGTGACCCACTCTGACCTGTGACCAGGTGACCCACTCTGACCTGTGACCAGGTGACCCACTCTGACCTGTGATCAGGTGACCCACTCTGACCTGTGATCAGGTGAACGGTGTCTCTGTCATTCGTACGTCTGTTTTCACACTGTGTAACTTTGAGAAGTACGTAACGCTTTACGGCACTAAGTCACACAGCAGCAACTATTTCACTGATTCTGGTGAAACTGGATCATATTTTATGGAGGAAATGTTTTCTGGTTTTCCCTCTGATGTCCTCCGGCTGCTCCGCCTCAACTCTCTGTGATTTACAGAGTTTATGATGGACAGTGAAGTAAACTGCTGACAGCTGTAGCTGCTGTTAGCTCATGTTAGCTCAGTCTGTTAGCTGCTGTTAGCTCATGTTAGCTCAGTCTGTTAACTGCTGTTAGCTCATGTTAGCTCAGTCTGTTAGCTGCTGTTAGCTCAGTCTGTTAGCTGCTGTTAGCTCATGTTAGCTCAGTCTGTTAGCTGCTGTTAGCTCAGTCTGTTAGCTGCTGTTATCTCATGTTAGCTCAGTCTGTTAGCTGCTGTTAGCTCATGTTAGCTCAGTCTGTTAGCTGCTGTTAGCTCATGTTAGCCCAGTCTGTTAGCTGCTGTTAGCTCATGTTAGCCCAGTTTGTTAGCTGCTGTTAGCTCATGTTCGCTCAGTCTGTTAGCTGCTGTTATCTCATGTTAGCTCAGTCTGTTAGCTGCTGTTAGCTCAGTCTGTTAGCTGCTGTTAGCTCATGTTAGCTCAGTTTTTTTAAGGTTTTCAGGCTGAGCAGCCTCTACGGACATAATGGCAGAGGAGCAGAGAGTGAAGAGGACGCTGACGGAGGAAGCTAAGAAGAGAAAAGGAGAGAGTGAGCGAGCAAGAAGCCGCCGGACAAGAGTAAATGTGGGACTGACTTTTAGTGGTTGGTGAGAGCTTGGTGAAATAAAAGACTGAAAGACAGACGCCGAGCTGGACTGACTGCTGCTGGACTAGTCTCTGATATCAGCCGCTGCTGGACTAGTCTCTGATATCAGCTGCTGGACTAGTCTCTGATATCAGCCGCTGCTGGACTAGTCTCTGATATCAGCTGCTGCTGGACTAGTCTCTGATATCAGCTGCTGGACTAGTCTCTGATATCAGCCGCTGCTGGACTAGTCTCTGATATCAGCCGCCGCTGGACTAGTCTCTGATATCAGCTGCTGGACTAGTCTCTGATATCAGCTGCTGGACTAGTCTCTGATATCAGCTGCTGGACTAGTCTCTGATATCAGCCGCTGCTGGGACCTGGATGATGATTGGCTGGTAGATCAGAAGTAATGTAATCAGAGTAAATACTCGAGTACAGCTGTAGTCATGGTTACACAGTGGTACAAAGGGGTATGAAATGGACCCTCCAGGGCGTGGCCGCGTGAATGCGCGTGAAAGGAGGAGGAGGAGCTCGAGCCGGCCGCGCGCTCCCGTTTAACAGTCACGCACGTCGAGATCCGGACCAGCGGAACACCGACAGACCAGCGGAACACCGACAGACCAGCGGAACACCGACAGACCAGCGGAACACCGACAGACCAGCGGAAGGAAACATGAGAGAGATAGTTCACATCCAGGCGGGACAGTGCGGGAACCAGATCGGTACCAAGGTAACGGACTGATGCTGAAAGTCTACCGGAACTTTGTACATCCGAAAGTTTCCGAAGATTCCCGACAGGGAGAAAAATAATGAACTGAGCAGCTGATCAGAATGTAATTACAACAGTTATTATTATTATTATGATTATTATTATTATTAGAGGACAGGGTGAGTTATGAACACGTCACTACGTCATTATGTTCTGATCATAACACACACACACACACACACACTAATTTAAAACCGATAATTTACAGAATAAGAATATTTATTATTACATTTTAAAATAAAAAACGAGCCGACCAAAGCAAACAGAATATTATTCAAGTGGTTTAGGATCAACAGCATCAGCTGAGAGAGTCCATAAACTGTCAACTATGAAATGTCAAATCTAATGTAACACAAGAAGCTGCATGCAGCGTGTCAGTCTGTTCTGATCTCAGATCAGCGTCAGTCTGTTCTGATCTCAGATCAGTCTGTTCTGATCTCAGATCAGTCTGTTCTGATCTCAGATCAGTCTGTTCTGATCTCAGATCAGTGTCAGTCTGCTGTTCTGATCTCAGATCAGTGTCAGTCTGTTCCGATCTCAGATCAGCGTCAGTCTGTTCTGATCTCAGATCAGTCTGTTCTGATCTCAGATCAGTCTGTTCTGATCTCAGATCAGTCTGTTCTGATCTCAGATCAGTCTGTTCTGATCTCAGATCAGTGTCAGTCTGCTGTTCTGATCTCAGATCAGTGTCAGTCTGTTCCGATCTCAGATCAGCGTCAGTCTGTTCTGATCTCAGATCAGTCTGTTCTGATCTCAGATCAGTCTGTTCTGATCTCAGATCAGTGTGTCAGTCTGTTCTGATCTCAGATCAGCGTCAGTCTGTTCTGATCTCAGATCAGTGTGTCAGTCTGATCTTCTTCTTCTTCTTCTTCTTCTTCTTCTTTGTTGCTGCTGTGACTCGGCTCAGTTCTGGGAAGTGATCAGCGATGAGCACGGCATCGACCCGGCGGGGAGCTACGTGGGCGACTCCTCTCTTCAGCTGGACAGGGTCAACGTGTACTACAACGAGGCGTCCTGTGAGTACTGACCGCTGGCATGTGTCCGAGTGAAGACGACTACAGCCAGCGCGTCTGTGTGACAGCTCTTTACACATGACGCTGTCTGACTCTGAAACACTCTGAGCTGAGATGAACTCACCTGTCTCTGCTCAGGGTGGCCTCAGCGTGTCATCGAGCCGCCCGCTGAAGAATGTATCATTCAAAGTCTTCACGTGTTCAACGCTCTGTTGCTCCTCTCTGTTTGCGCAGCACATAAATTCGTCCCTCGGGCAGTGCTGGTCGACCTGGAGCCAGGAACTATGGACAGTGTGCGCTCAGGAGCCTTCGGACAACTCTTCAGACCAGACAACTTCATCTTTGGTGAGAACCGCCTGCTTTCATGAACCTGGTTAATGCACAGTTCAGTTTCACATTGTAACGCGTCATTACACCACAGTAAGGAGCAAAACTACGAGCTAGGAGAGACTGATGCATTTCTCTGTCTCACTGTTAGCAGCAGCTTTGCCTTCAGCAAACACACTGAGCTGTTTGATAAACCCATGTCTCGCAGGAGAAGCAGACCTCACGCTGTCCTTCTTACACACACACATGAAATAAAATCCAGCAGCCGCGCTCTACGGGTCAGCAGTCAGTGTGTGTCTGTGCACACACTCCCGCCGGTCGTGCCGATCGTTTTACACTCCACAGATGGATGTTCTCTGTGCTGATTGGTTGTCTGCAGGTCAGACAGGTGCCGGGAACAACTGGGCCAAAGGTCACTACACGGAGGGGGCCGAGCTGGTGGACTCGGTCCTGGACATAGTGAGGAAGGAGTGTGAGCACTGCGACTGTCTCCAGGTGAGAAGACCGATGTGGCCTTTCACCTTTTCATGTGACCGAGGGAGAAACACTCTCATTGGCTGGGTTAAACCTCAGGAGGTGGAGCCATTTGTTGCCATCGCACTCTTTCACAGGTCACATGGTACTGGTGTGTTTTTAGCCAGAACTTCACATTCATGGTCCCCAGAGGACGAAGCCTGCGTTTCGTCGTCATCATGGTCCTATCAGCTCTCTCATTTAACTTGTTCCCCTGAATGTCAAAGCTCCAAACAACAAATCCACAGCTTCATCCTCGGTATCTCTCCCTTCAGGGTTTCCAGCTGACTCACTCTCTGGGCGGCGGCACCGGCTCCGGCATGGGCACCCTACTGATCAGCAAGATCCGGGAGGAGTACCCCGATCGGATCATGAACACCTTCAGCGTCATGCCCTCGCCTAAGGTATCAGGGGGAGGACCCGAGCAGGGGGCATGGTCTTTTTCCGTCACAGCTCTCTGCATCGCTTCATATGTGATCTGCTTTGACCCGCCAGGTGTCGGACACTGTGGTGGAGCCGTACAACGCCACCCTGTCGGTCCACCAGCTGGTTGAAAACACAGACGAGACCTACTGCATCGACAACGAAGCTCTTTATGACATCTGCTTCCGCACTCTCAAACTCACCACGCCCACCTACGGCGACCTCAACCACCTGGTGTCGGCCACCATGAGCGGCGTGACGACTTCGCTCCGTTTCCCCGGACAGCTCAACGCAGATCTCCGCAAGCTGGCCGTCAACATGGTGCCCTTCCCCAGACTTCACTTCTTCATGCCGGGATTCGCTCCCCTGACGGCGAGGGGGAGCCAGCAGTACCGAGCGCTCACCGTTCCTGAGCTCACCCAGCAGATGTTCGACGCCAGGAACATGATGGCCGCCTGCGACCCCCGCCGTGGTCGATACCTGACCGTCGCCACCGTCTTCCGCGGGCCCATGTCCATGAAGGAGGTGGACGAGCAGATGCTGAACGTCCAAAACAAGAACAGCAGCTACTTCGTGGAGTGGATCCCCAACAACGTCAAGGTGGCCGTCTGCGACGTCGCTCCCCGGGGGCTCAAGATGGCCGCCACCTTCATCGGCAACAGCACGGCCATCCAGGAGCTGTTCAAGCGGATCTCGGAGCAGTTCTCCGCCATGTTCCGCCGCAAGGCCTTCCTGCACTGGTTCACCGGCGAGGGCATGGATGAGATGGAGTTCACGGAGGCAGAGAGCAACATGAACGACCTGGTGTCCGAGTACCAGCAGTACCAGGAGGCCACCGCCAACGACGGGGACGAGAACTTTGAGGACGAGGAGGACGAGATCGTTGAGTAAGGAGACCAAACGAGCCCGGTAAACCCGTGAAAACAATGTTGGTTATGAAACAAAGTCAGTGTTTAGTTTAGTTTTTCTAAATTAGTCCTGAAATGTTTCCGGCTGACAGAAACACTGCTCAGTTTTTATACAGTAGCGTGACTCTGATGCACGTTTTTAACTCTAACCACTGAGGCGGATCATGTCCATAATAACAGCTAGCACAGACCGTATATATATATTTGATATTTGATCCTGATGGACCCTCTATGAATCTGTGTTTGGGTGTCTCTGAGCACGTCGAGTGGCTGAAGAGTTGAAATAAAATCTTCTTTGGAGGCCGTGCACCGTCTGCTGTCTGTGTGTTCACGTCTCACTCGCTCTGAGCCTCAGCTGTTTGACATATGAAGTGTTCAGGTAATGATCCTGTTGGTTTATGAATGTCGTACCTGAACAGACGGATTGTCCCAGAGGATGAACCCTACTGACTTTTCTGTTCTCCGTGCGACTCACCAGGAGCTCCACGAACGATTTACCTGCCAGACTTCGAGACGCTGCAGCTACAAATGTATTTACTTTATGTAGATAAGTTGATATGATCTGATACTTCAGGTCTGAAGGAGTCAGTGTAAATATTTAGGTGACATTAAAGTTGGAAACTTTTCGAGCTTCCTGTCGGCTCTGGATAGGAGCTCAGATCAGCTCTTAAGTTCATCTGGGACAGTCGGTAAAGTTGTCAGACTCCAGGCGTTCAGACAGAGCTGAAGTCTGTTGATGCCTGGGACAAGTGTTGGACCTGAAGCCGCCTCACTGCACTGACAGAATACCACGAGCCAGTCAGCAGCACGCTAAGCTCCCTCGTCCAGCGCTGTGTGTGAGAGTTGATTTCCCAGCAGTTCTGTTTGTGTGGTGGATTATGTGGAGAGCTGCAGCAGCCCGGACTTCGAACACAGAAACTGCTGGCTCATGTCTGTCGGCCTGAGCTGATGTCGCTGCATCTATTCAACATGTGGCTCTGCAACACGGAGCATTCAGCAGATTCCTGTCAAACGATAATCAGCCGATTTTAAATCAACATTTTATAACTTCCCTCAAAACCATTCGATCGCTGAGCTGCTCCGGTGTCTGAGTGGGATCGAGTCCCTGCAGCAGGTTGCACCTCTGATGGAACGCCTGTCCACATACTTTTGTCCATGTTGTGCTGAACAGATGTAATGTAACTGACGTCTATGTTCCTCCAACAGGAGCTGGGATGCAGACCGACAGCTTGACGAGCCAATCACGGAGCAGGAGGACAACTTTAGCCCAATGGATTAAAGGGAGGCGGGTCAGGCTGGTGTCTGTCACTCAGTGAGACACATTCATTTTATATTTACAGGGATGTTTTGTTTTTTATTCGGAACAATCACACAAACTTCATGTTCTTCTTCGACGACAGAACTTTGAATCAGACGCTGAAATGTTCGACTGTACATGCAGCATGCACACACACACACACGCACGCACACACGCACACACACACACACGCACGCACACACAAACACACGCACACATATATATTAAAGTTTTCTAACACCGCTTCAACATCCAGAAGACAGGTCAGGCTCAAAACAAAGAGACTGCTGCTGCTGCGGGTGGATATTATGATTTTTATGACGCTTGTATTATTAATTTATATTATTCTTCTAAAATTAAACAGGATTCACTGCAGTGCTCATATTTAAAGACTTTAGTGGAAATATTAATTTTGTAATATATTATTATTGTTTCATTCTAGTGTTTGAAATTCGTTGGTCTGCAGTGACGTCTCATTATAAAGGGATGAATTTTCTTTTTTAACATTTTCACTTTTAAATAATAATAGAATAATAATAATAATAATAATAGTAATAGTAGTAATAATAATAATAATAATAATAATAATAATAATGTTATCTGAGCAAAAATCGGCTTCATATTTTTCACTTTTCCTCCTCCAGAGTTTTTTATGTTTGTTTGACTAATTAACAAAGCTCGTCTGTCACACATGAAGCTTGAGATTTCTGTCTTGTTGCAGCTGAGGAACCGCGACCTCTAGTGGTCACAGCTCAGAACTGACACTGTGAAACTTTCACTCAGTGTAATATAAAGTTTGATCAACTGAAACGTTCTAGTTTCTGTTTCCAGATGTTATTGGTTGAATGAACGCATGACTCATTAACGACTGAAGCCAACACGCTGTTCATTCTCATCCAGCTCATTCAGGATCGATTTGTCCATTTTGAAATGATCTTGAATAACAGTGCGCTCTTATTTTGAAATAAATGCAAAATGAGTAGATCAGTTTTATGATTGATGAGGTGGGTGTGTCACAAAGCACCCAGCGGTACCTGGTTCTGCAGTGCTGATGAATAAAGGTGATTTCAGCCTGTGTTTAAAGGACGTCATCATTTCTTTGGACAAAGGACGGTTCGTGTATCCTCTGGAGACAGGAAAGGAAGCGAGGAACCATCCTGAATGATTTTCTGTAATTGTCGAAAGCAGCCACAAGGAGGCGCTGCAACACAACTGTTCCCATTTGACTCTGACTGACTCCAGGTCCCGCCTGATTCAAGCAAATCCACCTCAAACTGAACTTCAGGAAACGTGATGGTGACAATCTTAGACGTTTGCTAAGGCAGCAACTTTTTGAATATATGTTTTAGTCAATTAACGAGATAAGCAACCTCAGATAATAGGCTGCGAGCTAACGAGCAGGCTGTGATAAGTGTCCGGCTGGATAATGTTAACGAGAACGGCAGATGGTTTAATTGGCTCCGCTCCGAGTGTTTGAATATTCAGACAGGACGGCTGGTTCAGCTCAAAGTCGATTTCACTTGTATCACACGAACCTGACGCTCTTCTTGCTCCTTGTTCAGTCTACAAAAGAAAGCACCAGTGAACACCTACCTACTGAATACCCCTCACCTTACTCTCCCCTTCCAAGCATGTAGGCGAAACTACTGTAGTGTACTTTAGTTTGTCCGCTCTGGGCTGCAGGGACTGTGAGGTCAGAGGTCAGAGGTCAGCAGGCTCAGCAGCTTCTATGGACATGATGGCAGAGGAGCAGAGAGTGAAGAGGACGCTGACGGAGGAAGCTAAGAAGAGAAAAGGAGAGAGTGAGCGAGCAAGAAGCCACTGTAGCTGCTGTTAGCTCAGTCTGTTAGCTGCTGTTAGCTCATGTTAGCTCAGTCTGTTAGCTGCTGTTAGCTCAGTTTGTTAGCTGCTGTTAGCTCATGTTTGCTCAGTCTGTTAGCTGATGTTAGCTCAGTTTGTTAGCTGCTGTTAGCTCATGTTTGCTCAGTCTGTTAGCTGATGTTAGCTCAGTTTGTTAGCTGCTGTTAGCTCATGTTAGCTCAGTCTGTTAGCTGCTGTTAGCTCATGTTAGCTCAGTCTGTTAGCTGCTGTTAGCTCAGTTTGTTAGCTGCTGTTAGCTCATGTTTGCCCAGTCTGTTAGCTGATGTTAGCTCAGTTTGTTAGCTGCTGTTAGCTCATGTTAGCTCAGTCTGTTAGCTGCTGTTAACTCATGTTAGCTCAGTCTGTTAGCTGCTGTTAGCTCATGTTAGCTCAGTTTGTTAGCTGCTGTTAGCTCATGTTAGCTCAGTTTGTAAGCTGCTGTTAGCTCATGTTAGCTCAGTCTGTTAGCTGCTGTTAGCTCATGTTAGCTCAGTCTGTTAGCTGCTGTTAACTCATGTTAGCTCAGTCTGTTAGCTGCTGTTAGCTCATGTTAGCTCAGTCTGTTAGCTGCTGTTAGCTCATGTTAGCTCATGTTAGCTCAGTCTGTTAGCTGCTGTTAGCTCATGTTAGCTCAGTCTGTTAGCTGCTGTTAGCTCATGTTAGCTCATGTTAGCTCAGTCTGTTAGCGAACACGAGTGTGCACCTTAAAAGTTGAACTTATTAAAAAATGAATCTTAAACATTTGTCGAGTTAAAAGTTTTTTCTGTTCACGATAATGGATCTGGGTGACTCTGGGTGTGTTAGGACGTCTCTGTCTGGATCCATGTTTGCAATCTGCAGACTGAGGCGAGGACAGAGAACATTCAGCAGCTCTCGGTCTTCTCTGGAGACAGATACAAAGACGTGTGCTTCAACGCAGCATGCCAGCGCGATCATAAAGCAGGTTATGTCTGTTTAGCTGTAATCTCTGCTGTTCAAAACTTTTTACAGTGTTCAGTCCCGCTGTTATTACAGACAGTGAACTCACCGCAGAACTCGAGTGTCCCGCTGTTATTACAGACAGTGAACTCACCACAGAACTCGAGTGTCCCGCTGTTATTACAGACAGTGAACTCACCACAGAACTCGAGTGTCCCGCTGTTATTACAGACAGTGAACTCACCGCACCGGACTCGTCCTGTTGAGCTGTCAATCATGCGATGGTCTGTGTAAACATATATTTATTTACACACACACACACACACACGCACACGTCGTCGTTGTTGTTGCTCGTGTCAGTTCAGGGTTTGAAGCCAAAGCCTTTTCTGCCCTCTAGTGGTCAAAGATCCCTAAATACAGCTTTAATTATTGTAGCCACACTAATTATTAGTGTGGTGTCTCACACACACACACACACACACACACACACACACACACACACACACACACACACACACACACACACACACACACACAGAATTTTATCTGCATTCTTACAAATGGGGCAATTACCAACATGCCCTGGGCCTCTGAGCAGTTTTTATTGGAGAGCAAAGAGGGAGGAGGAAGGGGCGACTTTTAATTTGGCGAGGTTCTCTGAGAGTTTCATGTGGGGACTGAATCTTAGCTGAGATTTGCTGCCGTGGTAACGGGGGGGGGGGGGTACAGTACAGTAGCACGTAAATATAAGAGTGGGGTGAAGGGGAGGAGAGATGGGGGGGGAGTCTCTCCAGTGAGAGGAGGGACGCTGGAGGAGCCGCCTCCGTTCACCCGAAACACACACACACACACACACGCACACACACACACACACACCACACACACACACACACACACACACACACACACGCAGTCGGTAGTAAAGGGAAGAAAGAGGGGAAGCCGGGAGTGCAGCACGCTGAGGGGGAGAGACGAGGAATGGGGCTGAACTAACAAGCCTGAGCGCGACACACACTCCAACACACACACACTCCAACACACACACTCCAACACACACACTCCAACACACACACTCCAGCACACACACTCAGCACACACACTCCAACACACACACTCCAACACACACACTCCAGCACACACACTCCAGCACACACACTCTGGTTCAGTCACAGTGTGGAGCTTCAGGCGGGGAGAGGAGGAGGCAGTTTGAGGAGAAAGCAGAGCCGCTGAAACACAGCCGTCCGTCTGCAGGAGCCGCCGGAGTCCTGAGTCCTGAGTCAGGGTGGACAGGATCCAGAAGGATCCATCTTCATGGACTGAGACCTGATGTCAGACCTGATGTCAGACCTGATGTCAGACCTGCAGACTAAACACGATGCATCATTGATTTCTCTCAGGAAGGAGGAAGTTTAGTGATCCGGACTGCAGACCGATGATTCCTCACAAACTGTAGGATTACAAAGAAATTCTGGATTGTGACACTTTAAAGGGACAAGTCACGGACCAGCAGACAGCAGGATCACAAACACTTCAAATGTGGACAACCAGATTTGGAATTATTTTGATTTCTTCTAATTCTGAAGTCTGAAGTTATCCAGACACCAGTTTTGGAGTTTGAGGTCAGCAGCTGTTCTGAACCTGCAGAGTGAGAAAAGGATCCAGAGTCGTGAGCACTTCAGACCGCCTGCACACTGCAAGTCACTTCTGCTTTTCGCTTAACGTGATCTTTAAGTGGACTCTTGTTCTCTCCAGCATCCCCGGAGACTTGTACTGGGAGCGCGGCTGCTGACTCGTCTGCTCAGACTGCGAGAAGCGTTCACGTTTCAGAGACGGCTCAAACTGACCGTCTGCTGGAAGTTTGCAGGAAAGTCAAAGTTGACAGTGACGAGGTAACGCAGCAGGACTTTGGCTCTGAACCTCGAGAAGTTGCACAGGCCGGCTCCAGGACTCGGTGAGTGAAACAAATTGCCCGGCTGGTCTGGGGACCGTGGCACCTGTTGCATGTGAGCGACTGTTTGATTTGACTTCAGACACATTTTCTGCAGCTTCTAATCGGAACTTCAAAGTAAAAGCAGACAGACGATGTGAACTCTGTTGCCTCAGTCCTCCACATTACATTAGTTTATATACTGAGAGTAACATATAAAGATCCACTTCAGGTCGCATTATCAAACATTTCTCTGGTTGTATTTAGGCAGTCAGACCTCACAGTTATTAACAGTCAGTGTTTGTGTCAGTCCACCGGGAACTCTCTGCTGCTAAATCTCATAAGATCAACTGAGCAACGTCCAGTTAGACTTTCAAAATAAAGCTTGCTGTGAAACATTATGTTCACAGTTTGGTTTAGACGCGTCATCAATCATCAGCCACTCAAATCAACCCTGATCTCAGGATTCATCTGTGGTCCTTTACAGAAAATCAGCGATCGATGAAGAAATCTGCTCAGGTCAAAATCAATGATGTAAAAAACAAATCCATCTTCTCCAACCACACGTGGACTTTCTCGCTCTCTACGTATTGTACTACGTCAGCTACGTCCAAACATTACTCCAGAAAAGATGCTAGAGGGGAGCGGGTAGTGAGCACGCATGCCGAGATCCTTTAAAGAGTCACTAATGTGTGTTTCCTTCTCCGCGAGCAGGTCGAGGACAAACGTTCCCGTCAACGGGAGACAAACGAAGCGCCTCCTGGTTTTCTTTCATTCAGCATTTGAAGAGCGAGATTTCGTCATCTGGATCTCATGTGCGACGGGCGACATCTACCGACCTCTGTCGAGTCTCTTTCCGAGTTCTTGTTTTTTTCTCAGTTCGTGGTTTGGATGTTTCAGTAAGAGCCAGAGGAGCCACAGCCACTCGAGGAAATTGAAATAAGGGCTAAATAATTGGACTGCAGAGTTTCTGGATGTGTCAGCTGAAGTCTTTGTAGCTGCTGCAGGACAGAAAGCAGCAGATGACTGAGACACTGCACTGGCCTAACTATGACTTCCATTTGAAAACCAAAGTGAGGCGAGCGACTTTCTCCTGAGATGAAACAGCTTTGAGAGTGACTGCAAATAGAAGACGACTGAGACAGAGCTGCTCCTCTCTCCTGAGCCAAGCTGTCCACGACAAAGCAGTAAAAGATGATCAGACTTCACAGCTTCAAAGCAAAAATCAATTTGGAGTTGATGTGAATCTCTGAGAGTTTGATTTGAGCGTCTGAGTAAAGATCTGACATCAGTTCTCTTCGTCAAACATCAAGGACGTCTTCTTCTGTTCAGGACTTCACGGCAGTAAAAAGAACTTTTGGT
Organism: Collichthys lucidus; assembly: GCA_004119915.2. NCBI lineage: Eukaryota > Metazoa > Chordata > Actinopteri > Sciaenidae > Collichthys > Collichthys lucidus. The sequence goes on along the minus strand of CM014096.1, from coordinate 804,908 downwards.
CAAAGTATTTTTCCACAGTCTGACATCGTTTTTCTCGTTAGCCACTCATTAAGGAACTCCTCTCCAATATCAAGGAGGTTTTCCAGCGTGGCAGAGCTCCCTCTCTGAAGGACTCGGTCTGCTGGAGGTTTTGAAGTTTGTCCGGGGGCCGGAGGTGGCGTGAGGACGGCGTCGCAGAGCAGAGTCTGCTGCCAGTGTGTAAAAGTGTGTGTGTGCGTGTACAGATGCTACACTGCGCCGCAGACTGGCCTCATACTCACCCACATCACAGTGCGACGGCAACTCTGACTTACTTCCTGTTGCTCAACATCTGTTGTGTGTAAAATAAATCGAGCGGTCGGACACGAAAACACAAAATTCCAGCATCAACAAACTAAATTTCCAAATGTGCCTCGTGGAGCCGAGCTGGAGTTCAGACCAGGAGACTCTGAAACGTGTTGCTCTGATTGGATAATTACCCGCTGCTCTCTTCTTCTGTGGTTTTTGTTTTGGACACAGCAGCATGCTCTCAGTCCAAGCGTTGAGCAGAAACAGATCAGATGCTGTGGATCTTTTCCATGGATGAACACCAAGAGCTTCGTGGGGGACATGACGGCTCCAGAGCGCCGCGGCTTCACGATATGCTGACGATACACTCCAATTCCTCCAGACATGAGAACTGATGAATCTGTTAAGACTTCAGCACAGACTCACTTAACGTGAGCTCAGAACTATTTATTCTCCTGGGAACAAACCATTCATTTTCTTGAGAGAACACCAGAATCAGAACCTGCAGCTTCTGTCTTTGGACCGGTCAGAGGAGGATACTGCACACGAACCACTGCTGCCGTCGCCATGCTCCCTGGAGGACTGGTGTCGGGTGGAGGGGGTCGCAGTGGCGGACTCTGCCTGCTCCGGTGGCTGGGCCTCAAGCTGTGGTCTCGTCGAGGGACCTTGGTGTTCGCCCTGCTCTGGTTCGGCTCTTGGTTGTTTCTGAACGGCCTGGTTCTGGTCCACAGGAGCATCCTGTCCGACTACTGCACTGACGACAAGAGCAAGCGGATCCTGCAGAGACTGGTGAGTCAGAAACACCTTGTACAAAAACTGACAGACCGACCGTTAAACTGACTGACTGTTAAACTGACTGACTGTTAAACTGACTGACTGTTAAACTGACTGACTGACTGTTAAACTGACTGACTGTTAAACTGACTGACTGTTAAACTGACTGACTGTTAAACTGACTGACTGACTGTTAAACTGACTGACTGTTAAACTGACTGACTGACTGTTAAACTGACTGACTGTTAAACTGACTGACTGTTAAACTGACTGACTGACTGTTAAACTGACTGACTGTTAAACTGACTGACTGACCGACCGACCGTCTGCTGACTGACTCACTGACTGACTGACTGACTGACTGACTGTTAAACTGACCGACCGACTGTTAAACTGACCGACTGTTAAACTGACTGACTGTTAAACTGACTGACTGTTAAACTGACTGACTGACCGTTGAACTGACTGACCGACCGACCGACCGTCTGCTGACTGACTGACTGACTGACTGACTGACTGACTGACTGACTGACTGACTGACTGACTGTTAAACTGACCGACCGTTGAACTGACTGACCGACCGACCGACTTGATGGCTGCCTCTGTTTGTTGAAAACTAGAACTAGTTTTTGTTTCTGCTGATCGTTGTGAATATTTCCAAGCTGCATCACTGTGTGTGTGTGTGTGTGTGTGAGTGTGTGTGTGTGTGTGTGTGTGTGTGTGTGTGTGTGTGTGTGTGTGTGTGTGTGTGTGTGTGTGTGTGTGTGAGTGTGTATGTCGGTCTTTAGCCTGTGTGCTGCTTACCAATGAATTGTTATCGTGGACGTTGCAAAGGAAACTTCGGTTGTTTTTATGGATGCGGGTTGTGTTGGTGTTTCGGTTGTTTTTATGGATGCGGGTTGTGTTGGTGTTTCGGTTGTTTTTATGGATGCGGGTTGTGTTTGTGTTTCGGTTGTTTTTATGGATGCGGGTTGTGTTTGTGTTTCGGTTGTTTTTATGGATGTGGGTTGTGTTGGTGTTTCGGTTGTTTTTATGGATGCGGGTTGTGTTTGTGTTTCGGTTGTTTTTATGGATGCGGGTTGTGTTTGTGTTTCGGTTGTTTTTATGGATGCGGGTTGTGTTGGTGTTTCGGTTGTTTTTATGGATGCGGGTTGTGTTGGTGTTTCGGTTGTTTTTATGGATGCGGGTTGTGTTTGTGTTTCGGTTGTTTTTATGGATGCGGGTTGTGTTCGGTTGTTTTTATGGATGCGGGTTGTGTTTGTGTTTCGGTTGTTTTTATGGATGCGGGTTGTGTTCGGTTGTTTTTATGGATGCGGGTTGTGTTGGTGTTTCGGTTGTTTTTATGGATGCGGGTTGTGTTGGTGTTTCGGTTGTTTTTATGGATGCGGGTTGTGTTCGGTTGTTTTTATGGATGCGGGTTGTGTTCGGTTGTTTTTATGGATGCGGGTTGTGTTGGTGTTTCGGTTGTTTTTATGGATGCGGGTTGTGTTTGTGTTTCGGTTGTTTTTATGGATGCGGGTTGTGTTTGTGTTTCGGTTGTTTTTATGGATGCGGGTTGTGTTCGGTTGTTTTTATGGATGCGGGTTGTGTTCGGTTGTTTTTATGGATGCGGGTTGTGTTTGTGTTTCGGTTGTTTTTATGGATGCGGGTTGTGTTTGTGTTTCGGTTGTTTTTATGGATGCGGGTTGTGTTCGGTTGTTTTTATGGATGCGGGTTGTGTTGGTGTTTCAGTTGTTTTTATGGATGCGGGTTGTGTTGGTGTTTCGGTTGTTTTTATGGATGCGGGTTGTGTTTCGGTTGTTTTTATGGATGCGGGTTGTGTTGGTGTTTCGGTTGTTTTTATGGATGCGGGTTGTGTTGGTGTTTCGGTTGTTTTTATGGATGCGGGTTGTGTTTGTGTTTCGGTTGTTTTTATGGATGCGGGTTGTGTTTGTGTTTCGGTTGTTTTTATGGATGCGGGTTGTGTTCGGTTGTTTTTATGGATGCGGGTTGTGTTCGGTTGTTTTTATGGATGCAGGTTGTGTTGGTGTTTCGGTTGTTTTTATGGATGCGGGTTGTGTTGGTGTTTCGGTTGTTTTTATGGATGCGGGTTGTGTTTGTGTTTCGGTTGTTTTTTGGATGCGGGTTGTGTTCGGTTGTTTTTATGGATGCGGGTTGTGTTGGTGTTTCGGTTGTTTTATGGATGCGGGTTGTGTTTGTGTTTCGGTTGTTTTTATGGATGCGGGTTGTGTTTGTGTTTCGGTTGTTTTTATGGATGCGGATTGTGTTCGGTTGTTTTTATGGATGCGGGTTGTGTTTGTGTTTCGGTTGTTTTTATGGATGCGGGTTGTGTTCGGTTGTTTTTATGGATGCGGGTTGTGTTCGGTTGTTTTTATGGATGCGGGTTGTGTTGGTGTTTCGGTTGTTTTTATGGATGCAGGTTGTGTTGGTGTTTCGGTTGTTTTTATGGATGCGGGTTGTGTTCGGTTGTTTTTATGGATGCGGGTTGTGTTGGTGTTTCGGTTGTTTTTATGGATGCGGGTTGTGTTTGTGTTTCGGTTGTTTTTATGGATGCGGGTTGTGTTTGTGTTTCGGTTGTTTTTATGGATGCGGGTTGTGTTCGGTTGTTTTTATGGATGCGGGTTGTGTTCGGTTGTTTTTATGGATGCGGGTTGTGTTTGTGTTTCGGTTGTTTTTATGGATGCGGGTTGTGTTCGGTTGTTTTATGATGCGGGTTGTGTTGGTGTTTCGGTTGTTTTTATGGATGCGGGTTGTGTTGGTGTTTCGGTTGTTTTTATGGATGCGGGTTGTGTTTCGGTTGTTTTTATGGATGCGGGTTGTGTTTCGGTTGTTTTTATGGATGCGGGTTGTGTTCGGTTGTTTTTATGGATGCGGGTGTGTTGTTCGGTTGTTTTTATGGATGCGGGTTGTGTTGGTGTTTCGGTTGTTTTATGGATGCGGGTTGTGTTTGTGTTTCGGTTGTTTTTATGGATGCGGGGTGTTCGGTTGTTTTTGGATGCGGGTTGTGTTTGTGTTTCGGTTGTTTTTATGGATGCGGGTTGTGTTTGTGTTTCGGTTGTTTTTATGGATGCGGGTTGTGTTGGTGTTTCGGTTGTTTTTATGGATGCGGGTTGTGTTGGTGTTTCGGTTGTTTTTATGGATGCGGGTTGTGTTGGTGTTTCGGTTGTTTTTATGGATGCGGGTTGTGTTGGTGTTTCGGTTGTTTTTATGGATGCGGTCCCTGAATGCAGCATATTAACTGACATAACTCCTGTGGCTCTGTTGTCTTCATGATGTTTGTTATCCAGAGGACAAACTATCGACCGTTTGTGTGACTCAGTCAGGCGCTTACAGTGAACAGGCGGGTGGAGATAAACGGCCAGAGGTCAGTGGCTCCTAACGGCCTGCTGCCTTATCCACTGCAGCATCTCCTGGTGCATTGTGGGTAAACACTGATAACAGGGCTCTTTTCAGAAATACATTCCTCTCCATCTTTGGATGTTTCTGCTTTATTTAGTTCATTCCTCCAGTTTTCCTCTTTTCATCCATCCTTGTTTTTTTTGTTCCCTTCATTCTTTTCTCTCGCCTCTCTCTTTAAACATCCACAAAAATCTGAGCGACAGTAAAAGATCGAAACACCAACCACTAAAAGTCAGTCCCACGTTTACTCTTGTCCGGCGGCTTCTTGCTCGCTCACTCTCTCCTTTTCTCTTCTTAGCTTCCTCCGTCAGCGTCCTCTTCACTCTCTGCTCCTCTGCCATCATGTCCGTAGAGGCTGCTAAGCGCTGGGCCTGTAAACTGAGCTAACATGAGCTAACAGCAGAGTTGAGACGGAGCAGCTGGAGGACGTCACATCCTCCTCCTCTGTTGCTGTTGTTGGAGTAACCATTTAATCAAAGTCTCAGAGAGATTCAGATTCAGTGTGTGATGTATTCAACCTTTAGAAATTGAATCTGATGAAATAAAGTGACGTGCATGTTCTCTGAGTTCAGCGTCTGCAGTCACACGCTGACGAGGATCAGAGGTTGGTTCATCAGTAATGTGACGCTGCGCCGCTGACTGACAGGGAAACAAGTTTTCTTGGCGGTCGCGGTTCAGGCTTGTCTTGACTGCTCCGGGTGTCGTAGTAACCTGAACAGAAGTCTGTCTTTCTTTCTCTTCCTTGTTGTGGGATCATCCCTCCGTTCTCTAACCTTTGAAACAGCGAGTCCTTTTCAGCTCAGGACACGAGGCCGGAGTGAAAGGTTTAACTCTGTGTTCACATTCAGGTCATAAATCACGCAGAGACTCCAGTGGGCGTGTGAAAACATTAAAACTAACTTCTGAAATGAAACAAATCTGAATGAAAGCAGCAGCAGCACTTCATCAGCTCCTGCTGTGACTAACAGCTGCAGCGTCAGTGATGAGTCTGAACGTGACGCTAAAGCAGCAGAAGACATTCTGGCACAACGACGTCCTGATGTCTCCACTGATTAATGAAGCGGACGTTAAATAGCAGAGACACCACAGAGACTCTCTGTATGTCCACTGTGTGTCGGATGTGATGCCGTGGGACAGAGATAAAAATACACTCTTGGGAAACTCGATGCTCGTTCATCTCAGACATGAACTCTGCTGAGACTCCGACACAAAGAACACGGCGGAGTTTCAGCTGCAGCAGAGGATCCTGATTCGTCTTCAACCGCTGGACGGGAAAAAGTTTTCTGTCTCCTTCATTTGTCCCCATTCATTTGTCTCCTTCATTTGTCCCCTTCATAGCGCGTCAGGGTGTCCTCCTCTGTCCTCTGTCCTCTTGTCAACATCAAACACAGCTGTAATATA
>CM014096.1:735801-798967 GCA_004119915.2 Collichthys lucidus | reverse complement strand
AGACAGACAGAGACAGACACACACACACAGACACACACACACAGACACACACACACAGACACACACACACACAGACACACACACACACAGACACACACACACACACACACACACACACACAGACAGACAGACAGACAGACAGACAGACAGACAGACAGACAGACAGACACACACACACACACACACACACACACACACACACACACACACAGACACACACAGACACACAGACACACAGACAGACTGACAGACTGACAGACAGACAGACACACACACACACACACACACACACACACACACAGACACACACACACACAGACACACAGACAGACAGACAGACAGACAGACAGACACACACAGACACACAGACAGACAGACAGACAGACACACACACACACAGACAGACAGACAGACAGACAGACAGACAGACAGACAGACAGACAGACAGACAGACAGACAGACAGACAGACAGACAGACAGGTCTGGTCTTGTCTCTTGGTCCGGGTCCTTCTTTTGTTGTTGTTGATTTCCTCGTTCTTGCTGGATTGCGTTCGGACTTTGTTCCTTCCACCACGTCTCGCTTCTCACTCTGTGGAATCACCTGCAGGGACTTGGACTTGGCTGCAGAGTCCTCTGAGCTTCATCCAGGTCAGATTACTGGGACTGAATTAACCCATTCCTGTCCACACTCGCTCAGTTTGTCGTGACCTCTGTCCATGAAAACATCTCTGAGAAGAACAGGTGAGGAACGCCACACGCTCAGTTTCATCCTCGTTGGACTGACGCCATGTTCCTGTTTCTTGCTTCTTTAGTGAAGACAGATATTTTCATTCCTGTCTTCTTGGCTCGGAGAGTTTTTTCTGTTTCTCATGGAAGACAATGATCCGTCCTCTCCAAAGTCTCAGGAAATAAAAGTTTAACTTCTACACATTTTTCCTTCATCCCTCTTCAGAATCGATGCGACGATTGTGTGCTGCTGTCGGACTCCTTCATCAAACATTCATGCCTTCCTCTACAGAAGCTTTCATTTCTCTCTGTGGTCTGCGGGGCCTGCAGCCAGAGGAGCCAGTAAACCTTCTCATTATCCTGGAGCTCACAACAAGCAGCTCTGACAGGAATCAAACCTGTGACCTGAGGCCGTACATCACCTGAATGGAGAACAGAACCAGGAATTACCTGAGATTCATCCTGCAGCCGGCTTTGTGCGTCAATCTCACCGTCTGGGTTGATTTACCAGCAGCTGCCGACTTCAACATCTGCACAAACTCATCTGCAGAGCCAGACGCTGTAAATCTGTCAGGATCAGAGCCGCTGATGGAGCATCCACTCCATCCATCAGCCAGCACTGCTGCAGCAAAGGTGGATGCATGTTTCTGTATTTTTAGTACTTTTAGCTTTTGGCTCTTTCTGCTGATGAGAAGAAAATGAAAGAATCAACACAGATCGGCGTTTCCTCCTCCACACAGCTCTATCTAAATACCAGAGGTATGAAGTGATTCATTGTTTATATTATTCTTCATGATTTAAGTTTTCAGAACATGAAACGATGTCCTCTCGGTCGGCTCCGGCGTCTTACGCTGTGTTTCTGTCATTCCTCAGGCGATGGCGCTGTCGGCCTCGTCGGGTCACTGTGCATCACTGCCGCCTCAGTTAAATGTCAGCGTGTTTGTTTTGAGGGTCAGGGCCTCTGCAAACATCCAACCGGTGTTATGGAGGTAATGGACTGACTTCAGTGTGGAGGAGCTTTCAGGTGACATGACTCTTTGTGGCTCGTCTTAACACGAGCGAATGCATTCAAAAAGTTTTTGTTCTGAAATTCAGAAATGTCTCAAACCGAAAAATACAAACTGTGCTGTCATCTAACGTTTTTATTTTAACACGAACAAATCTCTTTTTTTTTTAAACATAACCAAACGTGACCATTTCACAACATTAACCACATGATCGATGTCGCCTGGCTGGCGTTGCCATGGCTACTATGTACACATACGCCCATGAGCTCCCTCTAGTGGTGCGCGGTGGAATCTCCCCAAAAACAAAAAACATTTCTAAACATCAGGAACGATCAAAACAGCAAAGTTTCAAATAAGAAGACCTGAAATAATGAGACATGCTGAACGTCATTTAAAATAAGTTTGCCACCACGATGTTTGATGAAGAGTCAACCTGCCGTCTTGTGTCACATGGGTCCAACATTAAAACACGGTGCACTGTTTAGTCCATATTTATTAATGATCTAAATATAAACTGGATTAATGTGAGCGGACAATCCAAAGAGACGCTTCTGTCTTTGGCAAAGTTGTACAACTGTTCAAACTGGGAGGTGGGTCGAGGTCTCAGGTTTGTTCACGAGCCTTTAACAACGTGAAGGAAATGAATTCTCCTCCTGGAGTTACTCAGAGACAGACGTAAATGTGCTAAATTAGAAATATAGAGGCGCAGAGCGACAGAGTTAGGTCATAAAAAATGTACGTCGGGCCATAAATAGGCAGAGGAATGCCAGAGACGTGTAGGGACAGAGTCAGATCAGCCATTGCACCATACATAGTCACAGGATCATCAGGAACATACAGAAAGCATGTGTGCACTCGGAGCTCGTGATGTAGCTGCCGTTAGCTGGAATCACTGTGTTATGATCAGATGTGGAGAAACTTTTGATTTCTTCTCTCTGTTCTACATGAATGAATTATTAGTAATGAAGGAAGTTAGTAATAATTTATTACTAACTTCCTTCAATGGACCAAATCAATCTATAACAGCAGTTATCAATATTGATGCTTCCTCTGAGGGACAAGACAGGCCTGTCCATTGTCCATCAACGCAGACATTAATCAAGCAGAACGTAAAATCTCACTCTATGCAGATGACACGATTCTCTATATAACAGATGCAGAAAATTCTATATCTCATTTATTCAGCATAATAAAACAATTTGGAAAATTGGGGATACATGATCGAATGTTTGCCTCTGACACACGACAACAGATTAAAAAAGTCTGATCGAGGCTTGAAATATTTCAGATGATATCAGGTCACGTCAGCTGTGAAACTCAAACAGAAAACAGACGAGAGAGAATTTTATATTACAGCTGTGTTTGATGTTGACATGAGGACAGAGGAGGACACCCTGACGCGCTATGAAGGGGACAAATGAAGGGGACAAATGAAGACAATTGAAGGAGACAAATGAAGGAGACAAATGCAGGAGACAGAAAACTTTTTCCCGTCCAGCGGTTGAAGACGAATCAGGATCCTCTGCTGCAGCTGAAACTCCGCCATGTTCTTTGTGTCGGAGTCTCAGCAGAGTTCATGTCTGAGATGAACGAGCACCGAGTTTCCCAAGAGTGTATTTTTATCTCTGTCCCACGGCATCACATCCGACACACAGTGGACATACCGAGAGTCTCTGTGGTGTCTCTGCTATTTAACGTCCGCTTCATTAATCAGTGGAGACATCAGGACGTCGTTGTGCCAGAATGTCTTCTGCTGCTTTAACGTCACGTTCAGACTCATCACTGACGCTGCAGCTGTTAGTCACAGCAGGAGCTGATGAAGTGCTGCTGCTGCTTTCATTCAGATTTGTTTCATTTCAGAAGTTAGTTTTAATGTTTTCACACGCCCACTGGAGTCTCTGCGTGATTTATGACCTGAATGTGAACACAGAGTTAAACCTTTCACTCCGGCCTCGTGTCCTGAGCTGAAAAGGACTCGCTGTTTCAAAGGTTAGAGAACGGAGGGATGATCCCACAACAAGGAAGAGAAAGAAAGACAGACTTCTGTTCAGGTTACTACGACACCCGGAGCAGTCAAGACAAGCCTGAACCGCGACCGCCAAGAAAACTTGTTTCCCTGTCAGTCAGCGGCGCAGCGTCACATTACTGATGAACCAACCTCTGATCCTCGTCAGCGTGTGACTGCAGACGCTGAACTCAGAGAACATGCACGTCACTTTATTTCATCAGATTCAATTTCTAAAGGTTTAATACATCACACACTGAATCTGAATCTCTCTGAGACTTTGATAAATGATTACTCCAACAACAGCAACAGAGGAGGAGGATGTGACGTCCTCCAGCTGCTCCGTCTCAACTCTGCTGTTAGCTCATGTTAGCTCAGTTTACAGGCCCAGCGCTTAGCAGCCTCTACGGACATGATGGCAGAGGAGCAGAGAGTGAAGAGGACGCTGACGGAGGAAGCTAAGAAGAGAAAAGGAGAGAGCGAGCAAGAAGCCGCCGGACAAGAGTAAACGTGGGACTGACTTTTAGTGGTTGGTGTTTCGATCTTTTACTGTCGCTCAGATTTTTGTGGATGTTTAAAGAGAGAGGCGAGAGAAAAGAATGAAGGGAACAAAAAAAACAAGGATGGATGAAAAGAGGAAAACTGGAGGAATGAACTAAATAAAGCAGAAACATCCAAAGATGGAGAGGAATGTATTTCTGAAAAGAGCCCTGTTATCAGTGTTTACCCACAATGCACCAGGAGATGCTGCAGTGGATAAGGCAGCAGGCCGTTAGGAGCCACTGACCTCTGGCCGTTTATCTCCACCCGCCTGTTCACTGTAAGCGCCTGACTGAGTCACACAAACGGTCGATAGTTTGTCCTCTGGATAACAAACATCATGAGGACAACAGAGCCACAGGAGTTATGTCAGTTAATATGCTGCATTCAGGGACACATCCATAAAAACAACCGAAACACCAACACAACCCGCATCCATAAAAAAACCGAAACACCAACACAACCCGCATCCATAAAAAAACCGAAACACCAACACAACCCGCATCCATAAAAACAACCGAAACACCAACAAACCCGCATCCATAAAAACAACCGAAACACACAACACAACCCGCATCCATAAAAACAACCGAAACACCAACACAACCCGCATCCATAAAAACAACCGAAACACCAACACAACCCGCATCCATAAAAACAACCGAAACACCAACACAACCCGCATCCATAAAAACAACCGAAACACAAACACAACCCGCATCCATAAAAACAACCGAAACACAAACACAACCCGCATCCATAAAAACAACCGAACACAACCCGCATCCATAAAAACAACCGAAACACAAACACAACCCGCATCCATAAAAACAACCGAAACACCAACACAACCCGCATCCATAAAAACAACCGAACACAACCCGCATCCATAAAAACAACCGAACACAACCCGCATCCATAAAAACAACCGAACACAACCCGCATCCATAAAAACAACCGAACACAACCCGCATCCATAAAAACAACCGAAACACAACCCGCATCCATAAAAACAACCGAAACACCAACACAACCCGCATCCATAAAAACAACCGAAACACCAACACAACCCGCATCCATAAAAACAACCGAACACAACCCGCATCCATAAAAACAACCGAAACACAAACACAACCCGCATCCATAAAAACAACCGAACACAACCCCATCCATAAAAAAACCGAACACAACCCGCATCCATAAAAACAACCGAAACACAAACACAACCCGCATCCATAAAAACAACCGAAACACAAACACAACCCGCATCCATAAAAACAACCGACACCAACACAACCGCATCCATAAAAACAACCGAACACAACCCGCATCCATAAAAACAACCGAAACACCAACACAACCCCATCCATAAAAACAACCGAAACACCAACACAACCCGCATCCATAAAAACAACCGAACACAACCCGCATCCATAAAACAACCGAACACAACCCGCATCCATAAAAACAACCGAAACACAAACACAACCCGCATCCATAAAAACAACCGAACACAATCCGCATCCATAAAAACAACCGAACACAACCCGCATCCATAAAAACAACCGAACACAACCCGCATCCATAAAAACAACCGAAACACAACACAACCCGCATCCATAAAACAACCGAAACACAAACACAACCCGCATCCATAAAAACAACCGAAACACCACACAACCCGCATCCATAAAAAACAACCGAACACAACCCGCATCCATAAAAACAACCGAAACAACCAACCCGCATCCATAAAAACAACCGAAACACCAACACAACCCGCATCCATAAAAACAACCGAAACACCAACACAACCTGCATCCATAAAAACAACCGAACACAACCCGCATCCATAAAAACAACCGAACACAACCCGCATCCATAAAAACAACCGAAACACAAACACAACCCGCATCCATAAAAACAACCGAAACACAAACACAACCCGCATCCATAAAAACAACCGAAACACCAACACAACCCGCATCCATAAAAACAACCGAAACACCAACACAACCCGCATCCATAAAAACAACCGAAACACCAACACAACCCGCATCCATAAAAACAACTGAAACACCAACACAACCCGCATCCATAAAACAAACCGAACACAACCCGCATCCATAAAAACAACCGACACAAACACAACCCGCATCCATAAAAACAACCGAAACACAAACACAACCCGCATCCATAAAAACAACCGAACACAACCCGCATCCATAAAAACAACCGAACACAACCCGCATCCATAAAAACAACCGAAACACAAACACACACCCGCATCCATAAAAACAACCGAAACACAAACACAACCCGCATCCATAAAAACAACCCAACACCAACACAACCCGCATCCATAAAACAACCGAACACAACCCGCATCCATAAAAACAACCGAACACAACCCGCATCCATAAAAACAACCGAAACACCAACACAACCCGCATCCATAAAAACAACCGAAACACCAACACAACCCGCATCCATAAAAACAACCGAACACAACCCGCATCCATAAAAACAACCGAAACACAAACACAACCCGCATCCATAAAAACAACCGAACACAACCCGCATCCATAAAAACAACCGAAACACAAACACAACCCGCATCCAGAAAAACAACCGAAACACCAACACAACCCGCATCCATAAAAACAACCGAAACACAAACACAACCCGCATCCATAAAAACAACCGAAACACAAACACAACCCGCATCCATAAAACAACCGAAACACCAACACAACCCACCACCATAAAAACAACCGAAACACAAACACAACCCGCATCCATAAAAACAACCGAAACACAAACACAACCCGCATCCATAAAAACAACCGAAACACCAACACAACCCACATCCATAAAAACAACCGAAACACAAACACAACCCACATCCATAAAAACAACCGAAACACCAACACAACCCGCATCCATAAAAACAACCGAAGTTTCCTTTGCAACGTCCACGATAACAATTCATTGGTAAGCAGCACACAGGCTAAAGACCGACATACACACTCACACACACACACACAACACCACACACACACACCACACACACACACAAACACACACACACTCACACACACACACACACACACACACAGTGATGCAGCTTGGAAATATTCACAACGATCAGCAGAAACAAAAACTAGTTCTAGTTTTCAACAAACAGAGGCAGCCATCAAGTCGGTCGGTCGGTCGGTCAGTTCAACGGTCGGTCAGTTTAACAGTCAGTCAGTCAGTCAGTCAGTCAGTCAGTCAGTCAGCAGACGGTCGGTCGGTCGGTCAGTCAGTTCAACGGTCAGTCAGTCAGTTTAACAGTCAGTCAGTTTAACAGTCAGTCAGTTTAACAGTCGGTCAGTTTAACAGTCGGTCGGTCAGTTTAAGAGTCAGTCAGTCAGTCAGTCAGTCAGTGAGTCAGTCAGCAGACGGTCGGTCGGTCAGTCAGTCAGTTTAACAGTCAGTCAGTTTAACAGTCAGTCAGTCAGTTTAACAGTCAGTCAGTTTAACAGTCAGTCAGTTTAACAGTCAGTCAGTCAGTTTAACAGTCAGTCAGTTTAACAGTCAGTCAGTCAGTTTAACAGTCAGTCAGTTTAACAGTCAGTCAGTCAGTTTAACAGTCAGTCAGTTTAACAGTCAGTCAGTCAGTTTAACAGTCAGTCAGTTTAACAGTCAGTCAGTTTAACAGTCAGTCAGTCAGTTTAACAGTCAGTCAGTTTAACAGTCAGTCAGTCAGTTTAACAGTCAGTCAGTTTAACGGTCGGTCTGTCAGTTTTTGTACAAGGTGTTTCTGACTCACCAGTCTCTGCAGGATCCGCTTGCTCTTGTCGTCAGTGCAGTAGTCGGACAGGATGCTCCTGTGGACCAGAACCAGGCCGTTCAGAAACAACCAAGAGCCGAACCAGAGCAGGGCGAACACCAAGGTCCCTCGACGAGACCACAGCTTGAGGCCCAGCCACCGGAGCAGGCAGAGTCCGCCACTGCGACCCCCTCCACCCGACACCAGTCCTCCAGGGAGCATGGCGACGGCAGCAGTGGTTCGTGTGCAGTATCCTCCTCTGACCGGTCCAAAGACAGAAGCTGCAGGTTCTGATTCTGGTGTTCTCTCAAGAAATGAATGGTTTGTTCCCAGGAGAATAAATAGTTCTGAGCTCACGTTAAGTGAGTCTGTGCTGAAGTCTTAACAGATTCATCAGTTCTCATGTCTGGAGGAATTGGAGTGTATCGTCAGCATATCGTGAAGCCGCGGCGCTCTGGAGCCGTCATGTCCCCCACGAAGCTCTTGGTGTTCATCCATGGAAAAGATCCACAGCATCTGATCTGTTTCTGCTCAACGCTTGGACTGAGAGCATGCTGCTGTGTCCAAAACAAAAACCACAGAAGAAGAGAGCAGCGGGTAATTATCCAATCAGAGCAACACGTTTCAGAGTCTCCTGGTCTGAACTCCAGCTCGGCTCCACGAGGCACATTTGGAAATTAGTTTGTTGATGCTGGAATTTGTGTTTTCGTGTCCGACCGCTCGATTTATTTTACGCACAACAGATGTTGAGCAACAGGAAGTAAGTCAGAGTTGCCGTCGCACTGTGATGTGGGTGAGTATGAGGCCAGTCTGCGGCGCAGTGTGGCATCTGTACACGCACACACACACTTTTACACACTGGCAGCAGACTCTGCTCTGCGACGCCGTCCTCACGCCACCTCCGGCCCCCGGACAAACTTCAAAACCTCCAGCAGACCGAGTCCTTCAGAGAGGGAGCTCTGCCAGGCTGGAAAACCTCCTTGATATTGGAGAGGAGTTCCTTAATGAGTGGCTAACGAAAAAAAACGATGTCAGACTGTGGAAAAATACTTTGACCAAAAGTTCTTTTTACTGCCGTGAAGTCCTGAACAGAAGAAGAAGACGTCCTTGATGTTTGACGAAGAGAACTGATGTCAGATCTTTACTCAGACGCTCAAATCAAACTCTCAGAGATTCACATCAACTCCAAATTGATTTTTGCTTTGAAGCTGTGAAGTCTGATCATCTTTTACTGCTTTGTCGTGGACAGCTTGGCTCAGGAGAGAGGAGCAGCTCTGTCTCAGTCATCTTCTATTTGCAGTCACTCTCAAAGCTGTTTCACTTCAGGAGAAAGTCGCTCGCCTCACCTTGGTTTTCAAATGGAAGTCATAGTTAGGCCAGTGCAGTGTCTCAGTCATCTGCTGCTTTCTGTCCTGCAGCAGCTACAAAGACTTCAGCTGACACATCCAGAAACTCTGCAGTCCAATTATTTAGCCCTTATTTCAATTTCCTCGAGTGGCTGTGGCTCCTCTGGCTCTTACTGAAACATCCAAACCACGAACTGAGAAAAAAACAAGAACTCAGAAAGAGACTCGACAGAGGTCGGTAGATGTCGCCCGTCGCACATGAGATCCAGATGACGAAATCTCGCTCTTCAAATGCTGAATGAAAGAAAACCAGGAGGCGCTTCGTTTGTCTCCCGTTGATGGGAACGTTTGTCCTCGACCTGCTCGCGGAGAAGGAAACACACATTAGTGACTCTTTAAAGGATCTCGGCATGCGTGCTCACTACCCGCTCCCCTCTAGCATCTTTTCTGGAGTAATGTTTGGACGTAGCTGACGTAGTACAATACGTAGAGAGCGAGAAAGTCCACGTGTGGTTGGAGAAGATGGATTTGTTTTTTACATCATTGATTTTGACCTGAGCAGATTTCTTCATCGATCGCTGATTTTTCTGTAAAGGATCACAGATGAATCCTGAGATCAGGGTTGATTTGAGTGGCTGATGATTGATGACGCGTCTAAACCAAACTGTGAACATAATGTTTCACAGCAAGCTTTATTTTGAAAGTCTAACTGGACGTTGCTCAGTTGATCTTATGAGATTTAGCAGCAGAGAGTTCCCGGTGGACTGACACAAACACTGACTGTTAATAACTGTGAGGTCTGACTGCCTAAATACAACCAGAGAAATGTTTGATAATGCGACCTGAAGTGGATCTTTATATGTTACTCTCAGTATATAAACTAATGTAATGTGGAGGACTGAGGCAACAGAGTTCACATCGTCTGCTTTTACTTTGAAGTGCCGATTAGAAGCTGCAGAAAATGCGTCTGGAGTCAAATCAAACAGTCGCTCACATGCAACAGGTGCCACGGTCCCCAGACCAGCCGGGCGATTTGTTTCACTCACCGAGTCCTGGAGCCGGCCTGTGCAACTTCTCGAGGTTCAGAGCCAAAGTCCTGCTGCGTTACCTCGTCACTGTCAACTTTGACTTTCCTGCAAACTTCCAGCAGACGGTCAGTTTGAGCCGTCTCTGAAACGTGAACGCTTCTCGCAGTCTGAGCAGACGAGTCAGCAGCCGCGCTCCCAGTACAAGTCTCCGGGGATGCTGGAGAGAACAAGAGTCCACTTAAAGATCACGTTAAGCGAAAAGCAGAAGTGACTTGCAGTGTGCAGGCGGTCTGAAGTGCTCACGACTCTGGATCCTTTTCTCACTCTGCAGGTTCAGAACAGCTGCTGACCTCAAACTCCAAAACTGGTGTCCGGATAACTTCAGACTTCAGAATTAGAAGAAATCAAAATAATTCCAAATCTGGTTGTCCACATTGAAGTGTTTGTGATCCTGCTGTCTGCTGGTCCGTGACTTGTCCCTTTAAAGTGTCACAATCCAGAATTTCTTTGTAATCCTACAGTTTGTGAGGAATCATCGGTCTGCAGTCCGGATCACTAAACTTCCTCCTTCCTGAGAGAAATCAATGATGCATCGTGTTTAGTCTGCAGGTCTGACATCAGGTCTGACATCAGGTCTGACATCAGGTCTCAGTCCATGAAGATGGATCCTTCTGGATCCTGTCCACCCTGACTCAGGACTCAGGACTCCGGCGGCTCCTGCAGACGGACGGCTGTGTTTCAGCGGCTCTGCTTTCTCCTCAAACTGCCTCCTCCTCTCTCCGCCTGAAGCTCCACACTGTGACTGAACCAGAGTGTGTGTGCTGAGTGTGTGTGCTGGAGTGTGTGTGCTGGAGTGTGTGTGCTGGAGTGTGTGTGTTGGAGTGTGTGTGTGTTGGAGTGTGTGTCGCGCTCAGGCTTGTTAGTTCAGCCCCATTCCTCGTCTCTCCCCCTCAGCGTGCTGCACTCCCGGCTTCCCCTCTTTCTTCCCTTTACTACCGACTGCGTGTGTGTGTGTGTGTGTGTGTGTGTGTGTGTGTGTGGTGTGTGTGTGTGTGTGTGTGTGTGGTGTGTGTTTCGGGTGTGTGTGTGTGTGTGTGTTTCGGGTGAACGGAGGCGGCTCCTCCAGCGTCCCTCCTCTCACTGGAGAGACTCCCCCCCATCTCTCCTCCCCTTCACCCCACTCTTATATTTACGTGCTACTGTACTGTACCCCCCCCCCCCCCCCCGTTACCACGGCAGCAAATCTCAGCTAAGATTCAGTCCCCACATGAAACTCTCAGAGAACCTCGCCAAATTAAAAGTCGCCCCTTCCTCCTCCCTCTTTGCTCTCCAATAAAAACTGCTCAGAGGCCCAGGGCATGTTGGTAATTGCCCCATTTGTAAGAATGCAGATAAAATTCTGTGTGTGTGTGTGTGTGTGTGTGTGTGTGTGTGTGTGTGTGTGTGTGTGTGTGTGAGAGAGAGACACCACACTAATAATTAGTGTGGCTACAATAATTAAAGCTGTATTTAGGGATCTTTGACCACTAGAGGGCAGAAAAGGCTTTGGCTTCAAACCCTGAACTGACACGAGCAACAACAACGACGACGTGTGTGTGTGTGTGTGTGTGTGTGTGTGTGTGTAAATAAATATATGTTTACACAGACCATCGCATGATTGACAGCTCAACAGGACAAGTCCGGTGCGGTGAGTTCACTGTCTGTAATAACAGCGGGACACTCGAGTTCTGTGGTGAGTTTACTGTCTGTAATAACAGCGGGACACTCGAGTTCTGTGGTGAGTTCACTGTCTGTAATAACAGCGGGACACTCGAGTTCTGTGGTGAGTTCACTGTCTGTAATAACAGCGGGACTGAACACTGTAAAAAGTTTTGAACAGCAGAGATTACAGTTAAACAGACATAACCTGCTTTATGATCGCGCTGGCATGCTGCGTTGAAGCACACGTCTTTGTATCTGTCTCCAGAGAAGACCGAGAGCTGCTGAATGTTCTCTGTCCTCGCCTCAGTCTGCAGATTGCAAACATGGATCCAGACAGAGACGTCCTAACACACCCAGAGTCATCCAGATCCATTATCGTGAACAGAAAAAACTTTTAACTCGACAAATGTTTAAGATTCATTTTTTAATAAGTTCAACTTTTAAGGTGCACACTCGTGTTCGCTAACAGACTGAGCTAACATGAGCTAACAGCAGCTAACAGACTGAGCTAACATGAGCTAACAGCAGCTAACAGACTGAGCTAACATGAGCTAACAGCAGCTAACAGACTGAGCTAACATGAGCTAACAGCAGCTAACAGACTGAGCTAACATGAGCTAACATGAGCTAACAGCAGCTAACAGACTGAGCTAACATGAGCTAACAGCAGCTAACAGACTGAGCTAACATGAGCTAACAGCAGCTAACAGACTGAGCTAACAGCAGCTACAGTGGCTTCTTGCTCGCTCACTCTCTCCTTTTCTCTTCTTAGCTTCCTCCGTCAGCGTCCTCTTCACTCTCTGCTCCTCTGCCATCATGTCCATAGAAGCTGCTGAGCCTGCTGACCTCTGACCTCACAGTCCCTGCAGCCCAGAGCGGACAAACTAAAGTACACTACAGTAGTTTCGCCTACATGCTTGGAAGGGGAGAGTAAGGTGAGGGGTATTCAGTAGGTAGGTGTTCACTGGTGCTTTCTTTTGTAGACTGAACAAGGAGCAAGAAGAGCGTCAGGTTCGTGTGATACAAGTGAAATCGACTTTGAGCTGAACCAGCCGTCCTGTCTGAATATTCAAACACTCGCAGCGGAGCCAATTAAACCATCTGCCGTTCTCGTTAACATTATCCAGCCGGACACTTATCACAGCCTGCTCGTTAGCTCGCAGCCTATTATCTGAGGTTGCTTATCTCGTTAATTGACTAAAACATATATTCAAAAAGTTGCTGCCTTAGCAAACGTCTAAGATTGTCACCATCACAGTTCCTGAAGTTCAGTTTGAGGTGGATTTGCTTGAATCAGGCGGGACCTGGAGTCAGTCAGAGTCAAATGGGAACAGTTGTGTTGCAGCGCCTCCTTGTGGCTGCTTTCGACAATTACAGAAAATCATTCAGGATGGTTCCTCGCTTCCTTTCCTGTCTCCAGAGGATACACGAACCGTCCTTTGTCCAAAGAAATGATGACGTCCTTTAAACACAGGCTGAAATCACCTTTATTCATCAGCACTGCAGAACCAGGTACCGCTGGGTGCTTTGTGACACACCCACCTCATCAATCATAAAACTGATCTACTCATTTTGCATTTATTTCAAAATAAGAGCGCACTGTTATTCAAGATCATTTCAAAATGGACAAATCGATCCTGAATGAGCTGGATGAGAATGAACAGCGTGTTGGCTTCAGTCGTTAATGAGTCATGCGTTCATTCAACCAATAACATCTGGAAACAGAAACTAGAACGTTTCAGTTGATCAAACTTTTATATTTACACTGAGTGAAAGTTTCACAGTGTCAGTTCTGAGCTGTGACCACTAGAGGTCGCGGTTCCTCAGCTGCAACAAGACAGAAATCTCAAGCTTCATGTGTGACAGACGAGCTTTGTTAATTAGTCAAACAAACATAAAAAACTCTGGGCACACCGAGGAGGAAAAGTGAAAAATATGAAGCCGATTTTTGCTCAGATAACATTATTATTATTATTATTATTATTATTATTCTATTATTATTTAAAAGTGAAAATGTTAAAAAAGAAAATTCATCCCTTTATAATGAGACGTCACTGCAGACCAACGAATTTCAAACACTAGAATGAGAAAACAATAATAATATAAAGTCTTTAAATATGAGCACTGCAGTGAATCCTGTTTAATTTTAGAAGAATAATATAAATTAATAATACAAGCGTCATAAAAATCATAATATCCACCCGCAGCAGCAGCAGTCTCTTTGTTTTGAGCCTGACCTGTCTTCTGGATGTTGAAGCGGTGTTAGAAAACTTTAATATATATGTGTGTGTGTGTGTGTGTGTGTGTGTGTGCGTGCGTGTGTGTGCGTGTGTGTGCGTGTGTGTGCGTGCGTGTGTGTGTGTGCGTGTGTGTGTGTGTGTGTGTGTGCGTGTGTGTGTGTGTGCATGCTGCATGTACAGTCGAACATTTCAGCGTCTGATTCAAAGTTCTGTTGTCGAAGAAGAACATGAAGTTTGTGTGATTGTTCCGAATAAAAAACAAAACATCCCTGTAAATATAAAATGAATGTGTCTCACTGAGTGACAGACACCAGCCTGACCCGCCTCCGCCTTTAATCCATTGGGCTAAAGTTGTCCTCCTGCTCCGTGATTGGCTCGTCAAGCTGTCGGTCTGCATCCCAGCTCCTGTTGGAGGAACAGTAGACGTCAGTTACATTACATCTGTTCAGCACAACATGGACAAAAGTATGTGGACAGGCGTTCCATCAGAGGTGCAACCTGCTGCAGGGACTCGATCCCACTCAGACACCGGAGCAGCTCAGCGATCGAATGGTTTTGAGGGAAGTTATAAAATGTTGATTTAAAATCGGCTGATTATCGTTTGACAGGAGTCTGCTGAATGCTCCGTGTTGCAGAGCCACATGTTGAATAGATGCAGCGACATCAGCTCAGGCCGACAGACATGAGCCAGCAGTTTCTGTGTTCGAAGTCCGGGCTGCTGCAGCTCTCCACATAATCCACCACACAAACAGAACTGCTGGGAAATCAACTCTCACACACAGCGCTGGATTAGGGAGCTTAGCGTGCTGCTGACTGGCTGGTGGTATTCTGTCAGTGCAGTGAGGCGGCTTCAGGTCCAACACTTGTCCCAGGCATCAACAGACTTCAGCTCTGTCTGAACGCCTGGAGTCTGACAACTTTACCGACTGTCCCAGATGAACTTAAGAGCTGATCTGAGCTCCTATCCAGAGCTGACAGGAAGCTCGAAAAGTTTCCAACTTTAATGTCACCTAAATATTTACACTGACTCCTTCAGACCTGAAGTATCAGATCATATCAACGTATCTACATAAAGTAAATACATTTGTAGCTGCAGCGTCTCGAAGTCTGGCAGGTAAATCGTTCGTGGACGCTCCTGGTGAGTCGCACGGAGAACAGAAAAGTCAGTAGGGTTCATCCTCTGGGGACAATCCGTCTGTTCAGGTACGACATTCATAAACCAACAGGATCATTACCTGAACACTTCATATGTCAAACAGCTGAGGCTCAGAGCGAGTGAGACGTGAACACACAGACAGCAGACGGTGCACGGCCTCCAAAGAAGATTTTATTTCAACTCTTCAGCCACTCGACGTGCTCAGAGACACCCAAACACAGATTCATAGAGGGTCCATCAGGATCAAATATCAGATAAATATATACGGTCTGTGCTAGCTGTTATTATGGACATGATCCGCCTCAGTGGTTAGAGTTAAAAACGTGCATCAGAGTCACGCTACTGTATAAAAACTGAGCAGCGTTTCTGTCAGCCGGAAACATTTCAGGACTAATTTAGAAAAACTAAACTAAACACTGACTCTGTTTCATAACCAACATTGTTTTCACGGGTTTACCGGGCTCGTTTGGTCTCCTTACTCAACGATCTCGTCCTCCTCGTCCTCAAAGTTCTCGTCCCCGTCGTTGGCGGTGGCCTCCTGGTACTGCTGGTACTCGGACACCAGGTCGTTCATGTTGCTCTCTGCCTCCGTGAACTCCATCTCATCCATGCCCTCGCCGGTGAACCAGTGCAGGAAGGCCTTGCGGCGGAACATGGCGGAGAACTGCTCCGAGATCCGTTTGAACAGCTCCTGGATGGCCGTGCTGTTGCCGATGAAGGTGGCGGCCATCTTGAGCCCCCGGGGAGCGACGTCGCAGACGGCCACCTTGACGTTGTTGGGGATCCACTCCACGAAGTAGCTGCTGTTCTTGTTTTGGACGTTCAGCATCTGCTCGTCCACCTCCTTCATGGACATGGGCCCGCGGAAGACGGTGGCGACGGTCAGGTATCGACCACGGCGGGGGTCGCAGGCGGCCATCATGTTCCTGGCGTCGAACATCTGCTGGGTGAGCTCAGGAACGGTGAGCGCTCGGTACTGCTGGCTCCCCCTCGCCGTCAGGGGAGCGAATCCCGGCATGAAGAAGTGAAGTCTGGGGAAGGGCACCATGTTGACGGCCAGCTTGCGGAGATCTGCGTTGAGCTGTCCGGGGAAACGGAGCGAAGTCGTCACGCCGCTCATGGTGGCCGACACCAGGTGGTTGAGGTCGCCGTAGGTGGGCGTGGTGAGTTTGAGAGTGCGGAAGCAGATGTCATAAAGAGCTTCGTTGTCGATGCAGTAGGTCTCGTCTGTGTTTTCAACCAGCTGGTGGACCGACAGGGTGGCGTTGTACGGCTCCACCACAGTGTCCGACACCTGGCGGGTCAAAGCAGATCACATATGAAGCGATGCAGAGAGCTGTGACGGAAAAAGACCATGCCCCCTGCCCGGGTCCTCCCCCTGATACCTTAGGCGAGGGCATGACGCTGAAGGTGTTCATGATCCGATCGGGGTACTCCTCCCGGATCTTGCTGATCAGTAGGGTGCCCATGCCGGAGCCGGTGCCGCCGCCCAGAGAGTGAGTCAGCTGGAAACCCTGAAGGGAGAGATACCGAGGATGAAGCTGTGGATTTGTTGTTTGGAGGTTTGACATTCAGGGGAACAAGTTAAATGAGAGAGCTGATAGGACCGTGATGACGACGAAACGCAGGCTTCGTCCTCTGGGGACCATGAATGTGAAGTTCTGGCTAAAAACACACCAGTACCATGTGACCTGTGAAAGAGTGCGATGGCAACAAATGGCTCCACCTCCTGAGGTTTAACCCAGCCAATGAGAGTGTTTCTCCCTCGGTCACATGAAAAGGTGAAAGGCCACATCGGTCTTCTCACCTGGAGACAGTCGCAGTGCTCACACTCCTTCCTCACTATGTCCAGGACCGAGTCCACCAGCTCGGCCCCCTCCGTGTAGTGACCTTTGGCCCAGTTGTTCCCGGCACCTGTCTGACCTGCAGACAACCAATCAGCACAGAGAACATCCATCTGTGGAGTGTAAAACGATCGGCACGACCGGCGGGAGTGTGTGCACAGACACACACTGACTGCTGACCCGTAGAGCGCGGCTGCTGGATTTTATTTCATGTGTGTGTGTGTAAGAAGGACAGCGTGAGGTCTGCTTCTCCTGCGAGACATGGGTTTATCAAACAGCTCAGTGTGTTTGCTGAAGGCAAAGCTGCTGCTAACAGTGAGACAGAGAAATGCATCAGTCTCTCCTAGCTCGTAGTTTTGCTCCTTACTGTGGTGTAATGACGCGTTACAATGTGAAACTGAACTGTGCATTAACCAGGTTCATGAAAGCAGGCGGTTCTCACCAAAGATGAAGTTGTCTGGTCTGAAGAGTTGTCCGAAGGCTCCTGAGCGCACACTGTCCATAGTTCCTGGCTCCAGGTCGACCAGCACTGCCCGAGGGACGAATTTATGTGCTGCGCAAACAGAGAGGAGCAACAGAGCGTTGAACACGTGAAGACTTTGAATGATACATTCTTCAGCGGGCGGCTCGATGACACGCTGAGGCCACCCTGAGCAGACACAGGTGAGTTCATCTCAGCTCAGAGTGTTTCAGAGTCAGACAGCGTCATGTGTAAAGAGCTGTCACACAGACGCGCTGGCTGTAGTCGTCTTCACTCGGACACATGCCAGCGGTCAGTACTCACAGGACGCCTCGTTGTAGTACACGTTGACCCTGTCCAGCTGAAGAGAGGAGTCGCCCACGTAGCTCCCCGCCGGGTCGATGCCGTGCTCATCGCTGATCACTTCCCAGAACTGAGCAGAGTCACAGCAGCAACAAAGAAGAAGAAGAAGAAGAAGAAGAAGATCAGACTGACACACTGATCTGAGATCAGAACAGACTGACACGCTGATCTGAGATCAGAACAGACTGACACGCTGATCTGAGATCAGAACAGACTGATCTGAGATCAGAACAGACTGACACGCTGATCTGAGATCAGAACAGACTGACGCTGATCTGAGATCAGAACAGACTGACGCTGATCTGAGATCAGAACAGACTGACGCTGATCTGAGATCAGAACAGACTGACGCTGATCTGAGATCAGAACAGACACACTGATCTGAGATCAGAACAGACTGACGCTGATCTGAGATCAGAACATTCATTTCTGACACTGATCTGAGATCAGAACAGACTGACGCTGATCTGAGATCAGAACAGACTGACGCTGATCTGAGATCAGAACAGACTGACGCTGATCTGAGATCAGAACAGACTGACGCTGATCTGAGATCAGAACAGACTGACGCTGATCTGAGATCAGAACAGACTGACGCTGATCTGAGATCAGAACAGACTGACGCTGATCTGAGATCAGAACAGACTGACGCTGATCTGAGATCAGAACAGACTGACACTGATCTGAGATCAGAACAGACTGACGCTGATCTGAGATCAGAACAGACTGACGCTGATCTGAGATCAGAACAGACTGACGCTGATCTGAGATCAGAACAGACACACTGATCTGAGATCAGAACAGACACACTGATCTGAGATCAGAACAGACTGACGCTGATCTGAGATCAGAACAGACAGACGCTGATCTGAGATCGGAACAGACTGACGCTGATCTGAGATCAGAACAGACTGACACTGATCTGAGATCAGAACAGACTGACACGCTGCATGCAGCTTCTTGTGTTACATTAGATTTGACATTTCATAGTTGACAGTTTATGGACTCTCTCAGCTGATGCTGTTGATCCTAAACCACCTGAATAATATTCTGTTTGCTTTGGTCGGCTCGTTTTTTATTTTAAAATGTAATAATAAATATTCTTATTCTGTAAATTATCAGTTTTGAATTAGTGTGTGTGTGTGTGTGTGTGTGTGTGTGTGTGTGTTATGATCAGAACATAATGACGTAGTGACGTGTTCATAACTCACCCTGTCCTCTAATAATAATAATATTCATAATAATAATAACTGTTGTAATTACATTCTGATCAGCTGCTCAGTTCATTATTTTTCTCCCTGTCGGGAATCTTCGGAAACTTTCGGATGTACAAAGTTCCGGTAGACTTTCAGCATCAGTCCGTTACCTTGGTACCGATCTGGTTCCCGCACTGTCCCGCCTGGATGTGAACTATCTCTCTCATGTTTCCTTCCGCTGGTCTGTCGGTGTTCCGCTGGTCTGTCGGTGTTCCGCTGGTCCGGATCTCGACATGCGTGACTGTTAAACGGGAGCGCGCGGCCGGCTCGAGCTCCTCCTCCTTTCACGCGCATTCACGCGGCCACGCCCTGGAGGGTCCATTTCATACCCCTTTGTACCACTGTGTAACCATGACTACAGCTGTACTCGAGTATTTACTCTGATTACATTACTTCTGATCTACCAGCCAATCATCATCCAGGTCCCAGCAGCAGCTGATATCAGAGACTAGTCCAGCAGCTGATATCAGAGACTAGTCCAGCAGCGGCTGATATCAGAGACTAGTCCAGCAGCGGCTGATATCAGAGACTAGTCCAGCAGCAGCTGATATCAGAGACTAGTCCAGCAGCTGATATCAGAGACTAGTCCAGCAGTGGCTGATATCAGAGACTAGTCCAGCAGCGGCTGATATCAGAGACTAGTCCAGCAGCAGCTGATATCAGAGACTAGTCCAGCAGCAGCTGATATCAGAGACTAGTCCAGCAGCTGATATCAGAGACTAGTCCAGCAGCGGCTGATATCAGAGACTAGTCCAGCAGCTGATATCAGAGACTAGTCCAGCAGCAGCTGATATCAGAGACTAGTCCAGCAGCAGCTGATATCAGAGACTAGTCCAGCAGCTGATATCAGAGACTAGTCCAGCAGCAGCTGATATCAGAGACTAGTCCAGCAGCTGATATCAGAGACTAGTCCAGCAGCTGATATCAGAGACTAGTCCAGCAGCGGCTGATATCAGAGACTAGTCCAGCAGCGGCTGATATCAGAGACTAGTCCAGCAGCAGCTGATATCAGAGACTAGTCCAGCAGCTGATATCAGAGACTAGTCCAGCAGCGGCTGATATCAGAGACTAGTCCAGCAGCGGCTGATATCAGAGACTAGTCCAGCAGCGGCTGATATCAGAGACTAGTCCAGCAGCGGCTGATATCAGAGACTAGTCCAGCAGCGGCTGATATCAGAGACTAGTCCAGCAGCGGCTGATATCAGAGACTAGTCCAGCAGCGGCTGATATCAGAGACTAGTCCAGCAGCTGATATCAGAGACTAGTCCAGCAGCGGCTGATATCAGAGACTAGTCCAGCAGCGGCTGATATCAGAGACTAGTCCAGCAGGCTGATATCAGAGACTAGTCCAGCAGCGGCTGATATCAGAGACTAGTCCAGCAGCGGCTGATATCAGAGACTAGTCCAGCAGCGGCTGATATCAGAGACTAGTCCAGCAGCGGTTGATATCAGAGACTAGTCCAGCAGCGGCTGATATCAGAGACTAGTCCAGCAGCGGCTGATATCAGAGACTAGTCCAGCAGCGGCTGATATCAGAGACTAGTCCAGCAGCTGATATCAGAGACTAGTCCAGCAGCGGCTGATATCAGAGACTAGTCCAGCAGCTGATATCAGAGAC
Source organism: Collichthys lucidus (assembly GCA_004119915.2). Classification (NCBI taxonomy): domain Eukaryota; kingdom Metazoa; phylum Chordata; class Actinopteri; family Sciaenidae; genus Collichthys; species Collichthys lucidus. The sequence goes on along the minus strand of CM014096.1, from coordinate 777,863 downwards.
TAGTCCAGCAGCGGCTGATATGAGACTAGTCCAGCAGAGCTGATATCAGAGACTAGTCCAGCAGCAGCTGATATCAGAGACTAGTCCAGCAGCGGCTGATATCAGAGACTAGTCCAGCAGCGGCTGATATCAGAGACTAGTCCAGCAGTGGCTGATATCAGAGACTAGTCCAGCAGCGGTTGATATCAGAGACTAGTCCAGCAGCGGTGATATCAGAGACTAGTCCAGCAGCAGCTGATATCAGAGACTAGTCCAGCAGCTGCTGATATCAGAGACTAGTCCAGCAGCTGATATCAGAGACTAGTCCAGCAGCGGCTGATATCAGAGACTAGTCCAGCAGCTGATATCAGAGACTAGTCCAGCAGCGGCTGATATCAGAGACTAGTCCAGCAGCTGATATCAGAGACTAGTCCAGCAGCGGCTGATATCAGAGACTAGTCCAGCAGCGGCTGATATCAGAGACTAGTCAGCAGCAGCAGCTGATATCAGAGACTAGTCCAGCAGCGGCTGATATCAGAGACTAGTCCAGCAGCGGCTGATATCAGAGACTAGTCCAGCAGCTGATATCAGAGACTAGTCCAGCAGCGGCTGATATCAGAGACTAGTCCAGCAGCAGCTGATATCAGAGACTAGTCCAGCAGCTGATATCAGAGACTAGTCCAGCAGCGGCTGATATCAGAGACTAGTCCAGCAGCAGTCAGTCCAGCTCGGCGTCTGTCTTTCAGCCTTTTATTTCACCAAGCTCTCACCAACCACTAAAAGTCAGTCCCACATTTACTCTTGTCCGGCGGCTTCTTGCTCGCTCACTCTCTCCTTTTCTCTTCTTAGCTTCCTCCGTCAGCGTCCTCTTCACTCTCTGCTCCTCTGCCATCATGTCCATAGAAGCTGCTCAGCCTGAAAACCTTAAAAAAACTGAGCTAACATGAGCTAACAGCAGCTAACAGACTGAGCTAACAGCAGCTAACAGACTGAGCTAACATGAGATAACAGCAGCTAACAGACTGAGCGAACATGAGCTAACAGCAGCTAACAAACTGGGCTAACATGAGCTAACAGCAGCTAACAGACTGAGCTAACATGAGCTAACAGCAGCTAACAGACTGAGCTAACATGAGATAACAGCAGCTAACAGACTGAGCTAACAGCAGCTAACAGACTGAGCTAACATGAGCTAACAGCAGCTAACAGACTGAGCTAACATGAGCTAACAGCAGCTAACAGACTGAGCTAACATGAGCTAACAGCAGCTAACAGACTGAGCTAACATGAGCTAACAGCAGCTACAGCTGTCAGCAGTTTACTTCACTGTCCATCATAAACTCTGTAAATCACAGAGAGTTGAGGCGGAGCAGCCGGAGGACATCAGAGGGAAAACCAGAAAACATTTCCTCCATAAAATATGATCCAGTTTCACCAGAATCAGTGAAATAGTTGCTGCTGTGTGACTTAGTGCCGTAAAGCGTTACGTACTTCTCAAAGTTACATAGTGAGAGAACAGACGTACGAATGACAGAGACACCGTTCACCTGATCACAGGTCAGAGTGGGTCACCTGATCACAGGTCAGAGTGGGTCACCTGATCACAGGTCAGAGTGGGTCACCTGATCACAGGTCAGAGTGGGTCACCTGATCACAGGTCAGAGTGGGTCACCTGATCACAGGTCAGAGTGGGTCACCTGGTCACAGGTCAGAGTGGGTCACCTGATCACAGGTCAGAGTGGGTCACCTGATCACAGGTCAGTGTGGGTCACCTGATCACAGGTCAGAGTGGGTCACCTGATCACAGGTCAGTGTGGGTCACCTGATCACAGGTCAGTGTGGGTCACCTGATCACAGGTCAGTGTGGGTCACCTGATCACAGGTCAGTGTGGGTCACCTGATCACAGGTCAGTGTGGGTCAACAGAGGAAAGTTTAATAAAGTTGAATGGTGAATATTTGCTGTAACACTGTCAGGACCGAGCTCTGTCAGGGAACATGTGCCAGACATTCCCACAGAGATGATGAAGCGTGGGTCAGCTGCCGCTGAGGTCAGCAGCAGAGTCAGTTTACACATCACAGACTATAAAACATCTCAGATACGAACGTCTGCTCTGCTCACTGTGACTGTGACCCACCTGACGTCCACAAAGAGTCCAAACAGACGGAGTGTCCACAAACGTCTTCAGCTTATCAGATTTAACAAAGACACCAAGACAGCTTTGTGATGTCAGAACAGAGTCTTAGAGACTGTGAAGACTGTCTAAGACTCATTCAGATATTCACAGTCAAAACAGCTGACAGCTGAGACAGCTGAGAAGGAACAGTCTGCAAGGACGTCTCAGAGACTACGTCCAGGTTTTAACAGTCTGCAAGGACGTCACGGAGACTACGTCCAGGTTTTAGACAGTCTGCGGGACGTCACGGAGACTACGTCCAGGTTTTAGACAGTCTGCGGGGACGTCACGGAGACTACGTCCAGGTTTTAGACAGTCTGCGGGGACGTCACGGAGACTACGTCCAGGTTTTAGACAGTCTGCGGGGACGTCACGGAGACTACGTCACAGGTTTTAGACAGTCTGCGTGGACGTCACGGAGACTACGTCACAGGTTTTAGACAGTCTGCGTGGACGTCACGGAGACTACGTCCAGGTTTTAGACAGTCTGCGGAGACGTCACGGAGACTACGTCCAGGTTTTAGACAGTCTGCGGGGACGTCACAGAGACTACGTCCAGGTTTTAGACAGTCTGCGGGGACGTCACAGAGACTACGTCCAGGTTTTAGACAGTCTGCGGGGACGTCACAGAGACTAGTCCAGGTTTTAGACAGTCTGCGTGGACGTCACGGAGACTACGTCCAGGTTTTAGACAGTCTGCGTGGACGTCACGGAGACTACGTCACAGGTTTTAGACAGTCTGCGTGGACGTCACGGAGACTACGTCCAGGTTTTAGACAGTCTGCGTGGACGTCACGGAGACTACGTCCAGGTTTTAGACAGTCTGCGGGGACGTCACAGAGACTACGTCACAGGTTTTAGACAGTCTGCGTGGACGTCACAGGGCCTACGTCCAGGTTTTAGACAGTCTGCGTGGACGTCACGGAGACTACGTCCAGGTTTTAAACAGTCTGCGGGGACGTCACAGAGACTACGTCCAGGTTTTAGACAGTCTGCGGAGACGTCACAGAGACTACGTCCAGGTTTTAGACAGTCTGCGGGGACGTCACAGAGACTACGTCCAGGTTTTAGACAGTCTGCGGAGACGTCGTCCAGCGTAGACGCTCTGCACACGACTCCTGTCACCTGCTTCAGGTGCCACGTGGCAAAGGAAAGAACCCATGAGACCAAAGTCCTGATGGACAGTGTCTGAAAGACTTGACCACTGAGCTTTAGTAAGAACACGAACACGCTGGTCAATGTAGATAGAGAAAAGAGTTCAGACTGTTCAGACTGTTTGTGTTCTGCATTAAAAGTGTCCTGACGTTCACAGAGCTCCACGTGGACAGAAGTTATTTATCTTTTAATTCAAATGATACAAAAAAGTCTCGGGACATCTCAGAAACGAATCGCTGCCTGTGAACTCGCTGGTAAACGTCTGCGGCTGTGAAGAGAAGCAAAGCAGCAAAACCTGCAGTGTTGGAAATCGTTGGAATCGTTTTGAAATATGTTTTTTTATTTCAGGTAAAAACTAAAAACAACAACAAATAATCAGGAATGTTACCTGAAATATGCGGCTCAGTGTTTCTGCAGTCACGTCCTCTTACCTGAGACTCTTTCACTGTTTCGTGTCCATCAACTTTCACAGCAGCGCTCTCTCATACACAGCACCGTCCTACAATGCGCTCTTACTTTGAAAGCGGCAACTTCCGGTCGCATGATATGAAAAAAAAAAAACGCTTTTTTGTTTCTTCCAACGATTTTATCTTTTGTTTTTAGAAACAGGAAATGAAAATCAACCAGTTTTTAAAGTTTTGTTTATCGCTTCTTGACCCTGATAAAGGAAAAATATCTTTTAAAGTTTGAATTTTAAAATGAAAAAATAAATAAAACAACCACTCATTTCTTGTTTTTAAATTTCATTTTCTGAATGGAAAATCCAAAAACATACACGGACCCATTTCAACTTTCAAATATATTTGAACAAACCTCCCTGCAAGCCGTTCCTGTCAGGCCAGGGCAGGAAGGAGGACTCAGACGCAGGAGATATAACGATTAAGCACAGTTTATTGAAGTCGATATCTTCTTAGAAGAGTGATGAAATGAAAAGGCTATGTAACTCTTTCTATTCTTAAGAGGCCTGGCTAATGTGACTTGGGAAAACACATCTCAAAAGAGGGAAAACACATAAAGGAGAGGGAACAAGATTATATACAAAATAAAGAAAACACAAGACTATTCTAGAAATGAAACTCTCACAAGGAGGAAAATCAAACACTAGATAATAAACACAAAACGCTCCCGAAGGAGGAAAACCAAATCTAAACAAATGGTATCAAAGAAAAAGGCTCTACAGATATCTAAAACTCTCTAACTAATAATCACTCCACAAGCGGGAGGACAAAAACTGTAACAACAGAAAACAAAAATATAACACTAAACTTAGAAAAGATTAATTAACAAAAAATCACTCTTACAGAGGAAGATGACAACAACTTACGTGACCAAACAATTTCTTTCTTAAGGCAAACGGACTATGACAACGAGGGCTTAGGTGCACGGACAAGACGAAACACTTCGGCACGGGACAAAGGGAGACGCAGACAATATATACACAAGGTGATGGGGAACAGGTGGAGACAATCAGGGCGGGGGAGACAATCAGACCGGTGACACACGAGGAAGGGCAAGTGACCTGAAACGAGAGGAGAGTTAACTTTCAAAATAAAACAGGAAATGACAAGACATAACAAAAACCCAGCTTGACCTCACCGCGGTGTGACAGTTCCTTATTGCAACCGTGACAGGTTTATGCTATAAAAATCCACGCACAGATTCTGATTCAGAAACCTCATTTCATCATGTGTGTCACTCTGATACGTCTGAGGCTTGTCCACATGGAAACTGAGAACTTGACGCGTTGAGGTCACGGCGTCTTGTAGCATAACGGATGTTCGCTCTCGGATCCATCGCGTAAAAGCGGGAGCCAATCTTTCTATATACTTGAGATTTAAAAAATCGTTTGCTATGAATGAACCATGAATTGTTACTGATTTACTATAGATGTCATGTGACCTCACAGTCTCTTTAAATGTGTCAGAGGTTCGAAATTCTGAGGGTTGAGTTTCAGATGCACTCTCTGACTGTACTTAATACTTTTAAAGATTTATTAAAAATGTATTTGTAAAGAACAAAACTGTGTTACACTGGCAGCACTGTACTTAGTACAACACAACAACACATGAGAAATGAACAACATAGGTGTCTGACCCCAGAGTCTGCAGTGTGGACTCTGCAGAAAATCACACAGCAGCTTCACTCCTGAATCCTGCAGGTCGTTGTTTCTGCTCAGGTCCAGCTCTGTCAGATGGGAGGGATGGGACAACAGTCATCAGAAGAAAGCTGCACTAACATTCAGATGTCTTAAGGTCGACTCCCATCGGACGTATTCATGTGTATTTCCAGGTTTATATTATCAGGATGTGACAATGTGTCCAAACGTCTCGACAAAACATCGTGTTGCAGGAGACGGCAGAGAGACAAGGCGAGGAGATAAACCCCAAAACTGGCAGAGAGCGGGTAACCAAGGCAACAGTGTCTGATGGTCATGTGATTTTCAGGAGTGCATCAAGGCTAAGCAGAGGGGCGGGACATGGCTGTCATGGCCGCCGGGGAAATTCCCGTCCTGAATATGAGACTGAGCGCGATGATGAATCTGGAACAGCTGACTGTTTCAGCTGTTCCAGATTCATCATCGCGCTCAGTCTCTTGCTTTTGCTTCAGATTAATCTCAGGTGTCTGGAAAGAAATGGATCCAGCTGACGGAGAGCAGCGATCAGGACCTCGCTGGCTGCACGTCCTTTTCTTCGCACCGTGTCGATCACGTCTCGAGCTTTGTCTGCTTTGGCTTTTATTCTGACTGACTGCTCCTCACCGTCAGTTATGATGCCACGCTCAAGAAGTCTGTCCAGAAGCTCGTTCAGAACAGGTTCAGACACACTGATGACAAACTCTGTTCGAACTGAGAGCAGCCTGTCCTCTGCTGGGACTCTGTCCTCTGCTGGGACTCTGTCCTCTGCTGGGACTCTGTCCTCTGCTGGGACTCTGTCCTCTGCTGGGACTCTGACCTCTGCTGGGACTCTGACCTCTGCTGGGACTCTGTCCTCTGCTGGGACTCTGTCCTCTGCTGGGACTCTGTCCTCTGCTGGGACTCTGACCTCTGCTGGGACTCTGTCCCCTGCTGGGACTCTGACCTCTGCTGGGACTCTGTCCTCTGCTGGGACATTCCTCTGTAGAGTTTCCCTTCTTGGACTTGGAAAATAACCTGTGAAAAAAACATTATTTATTAACCAATGATCTCTCAGAACTTAAAAAATGTCCTCATGAAGTCAAACTTGATGTTTGTGTGTGTGTGTGTCCATCTGTCCTCCAGTGTCTGTCCAGCACTGACACAAAGTGTCTTTAGGTAACTGCTAACTGAATCTGCTGTTAGGCAACAGAACCGGGCTGGACTGGGTTCGAGCACAGCCTCTGAATTATCTTCATGACATCACAGTCAGCTGTGCAGATAACTGAGCTGACTCCCAAACATGTCGACATGTCAGAGACTGAGTCAGTCACAGTTAATCAGGTGTGTGGCACTAAATGTGTAAACTGTGATATCAGGTGGGTGCTGCTGCAGGAGGGTGAAGCCTTTACCTGTCAGAGGCACTTCACGTCTCCAGACTTCTCTCCCCTCTTGGTCCTGGACCTTCAAAGTCACTCTCTGTGGGTTTGTCCTCAGGAGAACCTCAAATGTCGGATGGAAATTTGGTCCATAGTTTGCACGGAAAGGTGCGCGCTGAAAGCGAGAAGCAACGCGTCATTTTCAGACCTGGTGTAAAAATGCACTTTGGTACTTTTCTGATTATGAGTCTGTTTATCGTGCAGCCAAAAATCGATCAGTCATAATTTTGTTTAGAACCACGAGAAGTGACTTGACTCACCCCAGGCTGTATTGTGAAGCCCTCAGGTTCACAGTGGACACTGTATGTTTGATGAAGGAGGAGTTCACACTCAGAAGAGATGATGATGTTCTTAGAATCTCTGTGCTGGGCAGCAACCTTCAGCAACAGGACATGTTTATTCTAGAGCTCATGCTCATAGACTGAAGTTCATTTTATTCATAGAGCACATTTAAAAAGAACAAATGTTGACCAAGCTGCTTCACAGAGAGATGAGAATCACAGTACAGGTGAGCACATAAGACAGATAGCTTTACCTTGTCCAGGTAGATGTTTATCGGCAGCAGAAATACATCAAGTATTGGGAACCCGATGTTTGGAGGTCGGAGGAACAGCAGAACTTGGGAGACTTTTGACTTTGAGAACCATTGAAAGAAATCCCCAACGAGGCCAAAGACAGAGAGGTGAGGGACCTTCACGACCACATGAGTGTCTGTGACCTCCAGAGGCTTCAAGATGCTCATTCCATCATCAGTGATGTGGACGACAGACAGCAGACCATCAACAAGCAACGCTGTGAAAGCAAAGAGCTCGTCAGAGTTCATCGCCGCCTCGTTCATTTCTGAGCATTTGAGTTCAGAGAGTTCAAATGAATCTATCGTCGTTAACTCGGGAGCATCTCAACGATGTGCCAGTTCACCTCTGTCCTGTCATTCATTCATGTAGGAGTATTTTCCCGTCCCACATGTGATCTGTCTGGATGTGTGCATTTGGTGTTATGCAGAAACTTGACATGAAGTCACATTCATACAAATATTTGTGATGTCGCCAATTCATTTTTGAACAGTGACGGCGGCCATGTGCTTACCATCCTTTGTTTCACAGTGTGGCAGGTGGAGGTGACTGACAGCAGCATCCTCTGAACACTTGATATCGAACGGCAGCCCTGCAGCCGTCTTTCCAGCTGATTGGAGGAGGCTCTCATCCCATTGGACAGTTCTGTACAGCAGCTCCGCCTCCTGACCCATATCAAACACCAGGTGAGTCGAAGCACACCGGAACATACCTGGACCAGGACACCTGAACCTGTTGAAGTGTGACAAAGGAAAGAAACTGAAGCGTCAGTTGAAGGGAAAGCTCTAAATAGTTGAAGTGTGTGCGCTGCAAACAGTTCGGTTGGTGTTTCTGAATGAGAGTCCAGGACAACACCGCCGCAACCGCCAGGTGTGGTATGAATATTGGACTTATAGTGTTCAGCTGTGACGAGCTCAGCACAGACGAGTTGTTGGTTTGCTTGATTAGAAATCTCAACTTGATGAACCACGAGAGAAGTTGGAATAGTGCTTGGTCATGTTCTCTGATCACCTGTATGAAGATTCAGCTGTCCGTTCAGGTGAGAAGCACAATGGAGCCTGGAAGTAAGAAAGGGACAGAGTCAGATCCACTCTGTCTGCACACAGGGACAAATTCACTCACAAGATATAACAATAAATGTTCATATATTTCAAAATCATTCAGATACATTCTGTGTTTCAGTCGTGTCATGTCCTGGAGGACTTCACACTGCACAGCTGCTCCTTTCTCACCTTTTGGTCGTCGTCGGGCAGGTGGAGCTTTTTCTTCACATCCTGTTTGACATCAGAGTCAGCTGATGGAGACAGGAAGTGAGAACAAACAGTCATGGAAACTCGAATGTCTTGAATATTTTCTCAACAGATGTGACGTCACAGCTCCAACACAAACACAAGTGAAAAATATAACTGCTGTATAATGAGCACATGTTCATTCTAAGACCAGATTTAAACGTACCATAACTTGATGAATGGGGGCATGTTTCAATACTCACATTCTCTGTGTTTGTCAGCTGCCGTCCACTCACCTCTGTATGGATAAAAAACAGTCCCAAAAGTTATGGATCAAGTCCTGACACAAACAAACTGATCCAACACTTTGCATCGCATCAAATGTTCACCACAAGACTGCAACTGACTGCCAGCACTCATGTGCTCTGACTGCATTAGAGGAAACTCATGAAGTTTAAGAAACATGAGGTGAGAATGAAGGAGAAACTGCACTCAGTGTGTAAAATCACTGATTTGTTGAGCTGGATTACTCCTGGGAAGTGTTAAAGTTCTCACCCACCACGGCAGAAACCCAAAGCTCGGCTGCCAGTACAGGTATCTCTGTACATTTGACTATCAGTGTTCTCATCCTCGATGAAACAAAAGAAACTCCTACTGATTAGTTGGAGCGTGCACACAATGGAAGGTAGAAATGGAGGGATACCCTATGTGAGGTTTGCATGAACCTTCCTGTGGTTAGAACAATACTACTAAAACCAGCACGGACTGACTCCAACCCTGAACTGACCTCCAAGTCTTCAGAGTCTGCAGTCTGCAGTGTGGACTCTCCACAAGATCAGACAGCAGCTTCACTCCTGAATCCTGCAGGTTGTTGTCACTCAGGTCCAGCTCTGTCAGATGGGAGGGGTTGGACTTCAGAGCTGAGGCCAGAGAAGCACAGCTGATCTCTGACAAACTGCAGAGCCTCAATCTGAATAAAGAATAAATGATGTTGATAAAAATCCATTTATAATTCAGACAACATTCATGTCGACACAGATTAATAACATGCTGCTGAATTGTGTGTGTGTGTGTGTGTGTGTGTGTGTGTGTGTGTGTGTGTGTGTGTGTGTGTGTGTGTGTGTGTGTGTGTGTGTGTGCGTGTGTGTGTGTGTGTGTGTGTGTGTGTGTGTGTGTGCAGACATTATTTGTGGAAACACATTGAAATCAACAGAAACCAAGGAAATATTTCTACTTTAACAAGTAAACTCAGTGTGGGTCAGTATAATATCAGCCTGATGTCTGCAGTTTAGTGTCACCACAACTTTCACATCATGTTAATCTCAGCACAGAAGGAAAAAATGGTGTCTGACCTCAGAGTCTTCAGTCTGCAGTGTGGACTCTGCAGAAAATCACACAGCAGCTTCACTCCTGAATCCTGCAGGTTGTTGTAGGTCAGGTCCAGCTCTGTCAGATGGGAGGGGTTGGACTTCAGAGCTGAGGCCAGAGAAGCACAGCTGATCTCTGACAAACTGCAGCTATCCAAACTGAATGAAATATAAATGATGTTGATAAAAATCCATTTATAATCCAATCAGATGTGTTCAGGTTTGAAATGTGCAGCTCAACATTACTATGTCCTAATCAATGAGCTTTCCTCTAAAATGAGTAGAGTGACTTTGTCATTGTGTTATTGTGGATCATCATAATGTCAGCCTGCTACAGACATCATCCAAACGTCAGCACAACATTCAGACAACATTCATGTCGACACAGATTAATAACATGCTGCTGATCTCAGTCAAGTCTGGACTTAGAGGATCAAATCAAATCAGACATGTTGGACTAAAAACACTTTATTATTTATTCCATGAGCTTCTGACTGTGTTTGGTGTCTTAGTGGGTAAATGTCATTCAAAGGAGAGGTCTACATTTGTTCAAGTGTGTCTTCAAACAGCAGCCACATGTACATTCAAAGAGTTATTGGTGGCAGTCATCATTCCTCCTCTTGAGGACCAAATTCACTCTTTGAGTTACTATTCCTCCACTGCAGCTCAACAAGGACAAACTGTCAAATTCACAAACTTTCAAGGATCTCAAGGACTCATGGGAACCATGTTAGCACAGCTTCTTTTTGACTCCTTGGATCCTTGAATCCTGTTGTGTTGTGACGTTTTGGCCTGTGTTAGGCTGCTGTTTATGACTCTGAGCTCTGGTTTAATGCACACCACACCACAGCAGCTGTGAGGGTTGTCTGTAGCAGCCATATCAGCTTCTGATATCATGAAGATCATCACAGTTCTTCACTTCATCTTTATTGAACTTTGCGTTCACGTCTTTCTTGACTTTCTCTAACCCGTCTCTTTCTCTGTTTCCACAGAAGCTCAAACTCTCTGCAGCCTGTTTTTATCTGCTATCATCAGATCTTCAACAACCTCATTCTCATCCGTCACACACTCTACAGCCTCATCAGCACTGACGTCATCCTCACTGACTGATGGACCACAATGTGAGTCTGTGGAAGCTCACAAACTGTCAAACATTTAATTTCTGCACTTTCTGTGACTCCAACAATTATTCAACCATTTGGAAATTCATTCAGCCAAAAAATATAAAACATCAGTCAAAGATTTAAATTGAATATTTACAAAAAAACAGCATGAACAGTCAGTGAACTGACCTCAGAGTCTTCAGTCTGCAGTGTGGACTCTTCAGAAAATCACACAGCAGCTTCACTCCTGAATCCTGCAGGTTGTTGTAGCTCAGGTCCAGCTCTGTCAGATGGGAGGGGTTGGACTTCAGAGCTGAGGCCAGAGAAGCACAGCTGATCTCTGACAAACTGCAGAGCTCCAATCTGAATAAAGAATAAATGATGTTGATAAAAATCCATTTATAATCCAATCAGATGTGTTCAGGTTTGAAATGTGCAGCTCAACATTACTATGTCCTAATCAATGAGCTTTTCTCTAAAATGAGTAGAGTGACTTTGTCATTGTGTTATTGTGGATCATCATAATGTCAGCCTGCTACAGACATCATCCAAACGTCAGCACAACATTCAGACAACATTCATGTCGACACAGATTAATAACATGCTGCTGATCTCAGTCAAGTCTGGAATTAGAGGATCAAATCAAATCAGACATGTTGGACTAAAAACACTTTATTATTTATTCCATGACCTTCTGACTGTGTTTGGTGTCTTAGTGGGTAAATGTCATTCAAAGGAGAGGTCTACATTTGTTCAAGTGTGTCTTCAAACAGCAGCCACATGTACATTCAAAGAGTTATTGGTGGCAGTCATCATTCCTCCTCTTGAGGACCAAATTCACTCTTTGAGTTACTATTCCTCCACTGCAGCTCAACAAGGACAAACTGTCAAATTCACAAACTTTCAAGGATCTCAAGGACTCATGGGAACCATGTTAGCACAGCTTCTTTTTGACTCCTTGGATCCTTGAATCCTGTTGTGTTGTGACGTTTTGGCCTGTGTTAGGCTGCTGTTTATGACTCTGAGCTCTGGTTTAATGCACACCACACCACAGCAGCTGTGAGGGTTGTCTGTAGCAGCCATATCAGCTTCTGATATCATGAAGATCATCACAGTTCTTCACTTCATCTTTATTGAACTTTGCGTTCACGTCTTTCTTGACTTTCTCTAACCCGTCTCTTTCTCTGTTTCCACAGAAGCTCAAACTCTCTGCAGCCTGTTTTTATCTGCTATCATCAGATCTTCAACAACCTCATTCTTATCCGTCACACACTCTACAGCCTCATCAGCACTGACGTCATCCTCACTGACTGATGGACCACAATGTGAGTCTGTGGAAGCTCACAAACTGTCAAACATTTGATTTCTGCACTTTCTGTGACTCCAACAATTATTCAACCATTTGGAAATTCATTCAGCCAAAAAATATAAAACATCAGTCAAAGATTTAAATTGAATATTTACAAAAAAACAGCATGAACAGTCAGTGAACTGACCTCAGAGTCTCCAGTTTACAGTTTGGACTCTCCAGTCCAGCACATAGCAGCTTCACTGCTGAATCCTGCAGCTTGTTTCCACTCAGGTCCAGGTGTGTCAGATGGGAGGGGTTGGACTTCAGAGCTGAGGCCACGACTTCACAGTGAGTCTCTGAGAGTCTACAGCTAGAAAGTCTGTGATGAAACAAATATTACAAAGTATGTTATTATGAAAGAGGACACTTTATATTTCCTGCATGCATTTGATGAGGAAACAGTTGAACATTTCCTGCTTTGATGAACATTTGTTCTTCACATCAGTCGTTCAGCTGGTCTTATCTCACTGTGTTTGACATGAAACAATCATTCTCATCGCTCTCTCTCATATCTGCAGATATTTAGTCTTTGTTTAGCTTCAATCTTACAGATGAAGGGAGACAAACATAGTTACATTCAGGCTTCCACAGTCTGCCAGTGATCAGAGTCCATGTCTGTCTGCACAAAGTTAGCATGAGACCATCTTGGTTAGAAAACCATTGGAATAAAAATAAACCTCTTGACAGCATAATTAAATATGAACATGAATAAATATTGTGTGGATGACAGATGACTGCATTATGTTCAGCACAGAGACAATGAATGAACCAGTGAAGTTGAATCATTTCAACATGGAGTCATTAAACAGATATTATCAGAGTACCAGCATCAAAAACAACATTGACCTTTGGTGTGTTTAAGGTCTCTTAAAAAGTCTCAGTTCTTCTGCTCTTATGTGTTCAGACCTGAGGATCATCGGTGCCCCCCTTCCCTCCATCCAGGACATCTACAACACACTCAGCACTGTGGGCGACTCCACCCATCCCAACCACTGCTTCTTCAGCCTCCTGCCCTCTGAGGGGAGAATGAGGAGCCTCCGGGCGAGAACCAGCAGACTGAGAGACAGTTTGATCCACCAGGCCGTCAGGATGCTGAACTCCCTCCCACCCAAAGCCAAATAAAGTCACGCCTCAGACCCCTTCCTCAGGAAAATATGACGCATCTACGTAACTAGTTTATTTGTTTTCTGGACAAAATGATCCTCCATGACCTGTGTGTGTGACACGGCAGAATATATACAGAGCAGGTACAAATGACAGAATGAGTCTCATCTCATTAAATAATGTTAATTAGAACCTTTGATTGGAGCGGTTTGTTTCTTTTGGGGTGGCGTCCCCTGACATCCTCTGTGCTCACTGTGAAAACTATCACAGCAATGAAAGCAGCTCTGTAGAACTTCACAAATCTCTGGAAGATGATACAGATCTTATTTGAAACTTCTCAGCATCGTGGTGAAACATCAGACAGAAGCTGCTCAGGTAATATGACTTCACTGCATTCACTGATCACTGTAAAATACTGATACATGTTGTGATCCAATGCTGCTGTGATCAAACTTCAACCACGACCTCTGAAGTCCTTCATGTGTTTTACCAGGTTTGCATGTGGCCTCCATCACCCAAAGGACGAGACACAAAGACAACACTGGAAAATGTAACGATCATTAGAAATAAACAGAATAACTGTCTTCATTAACTTGACAGCTACAAACAACCAGCTGAAAATCTACATCTGATGTTCAGCTCAAGAACATCTGTGAGAAATCTGTGACAGACACAGTTTCTGTAACAAACAAGTGGAACACTTGAATTTTATATTGTGAACATCTGAAGAACTAAACTACTAATCTGCACTGATTCATAATGTTCATCACATCTGGACTTACTCAGCCTTTCTGCAGTTCCTCACAGCTGGAATCAGTCTCCGTCGTCCCTCCCATGATGTGTTGAACTTCTTCAGGTCCAACTCATCCAGAACCTCCTCTGACATCTGCAGCATGTAGGCCAGAGCTGAGCAGTGGATCTCAGAGAGTTTCTTCTCTGATCTGTTCTCTGACTTCAGGAACTCTTGGATCTCCTGATGGACTGAGTCATCGTTCATCTCCATCAGACAGTGGAAGATGTTGATGCTTCTGTCAGGAGAGACACGATCACTGTTCATCTGCTTCAGGTTGTTGATGGCTCTCTGGATGATTTCTGGACTGTTGTCTGTCTGACCCAGCAGGCCTCCTAAGAGTCTCTGGTTGGACTCCAGAGAGAGGCCATGAAGGAAGCGAACAAACAGGTCCAGGTGACCATTTTTACTTTGAAGGGATTTCTGCATGGCCTTCTTCAGGAACACATCCAGGGTTGGGTAATCCCTCTCCTCCTCCAAGAAGTCCTTCAGCACCTCTGTGTTCCTGTTGGTGTAACAGTGGAACAGGTAGACTGCAGCCAGAAACTCCTGAACGCTCAGATGAACAAAGCAGTAGACTGTTTTCTGGAAGATCACACTCTCTCTTTTGAAGATCTGTGTACAAACTCCTGAGTACACCGAGGCCTCTGTGACATCCAGACCACACTGCTCCAGGTCTTCTTGGTAGAACATGATGTTTCCTTTCTCCAGCTGTTCAAACGCCAGCCTCCCCAGCTTCAGAAGAACTTCCCTGTCAGCCTCCGTCAGCTCCTGTGGACTCGTCTCATGTCCTTCAGCGTACTTCTTCTTCTTCCTCTTTGTCTGAACCAGCAGGAAGTGTGAGTACAGGTCAGTCAGGGTCTTGGGCAGCTCTCCTCTCTGGTCCGTGGTCAACATGTGGTCCAGAACTGTAGCAGTGATCCAGCAGAAGACTGGGATCAGACTCATGATGTGGAGGCTCATGGAGGTCTTGATGTGTGAGATGATTCTGCTGGACAGATCTTCATCACTGACTCTCCTCCTGAAGTACTCCTCCTTCTGAGCGTCAGTGAAGCCTCGTACTTCTGTTACCCTGTCAACACATGAAGGAGGGATCTGATTGGCTGCTGCAGGTCTGGAAGTGATCCAGATGAGAGCCGAGGGAAGCAGGTTCCCCTTGATGAGGCTTGTCAACAGCACGCTGACTGATGACTCCTGTGTGACATCAGACACGAGCTCTTTGTTGTTGAAATCCAGTGAAAGTCTGCTTTCATCCAGGCCGTCAAAGATGAACAGAAGTTTACAGACAGCGAGCTTCTCTGCTGTGACCTTCTGTAATGTTGGATGGAAAACATGGAGCAGCGTGAGAAGACTGAACCGCTCATCTTTGATCAGGTTCAGCTCCCTGAACGAGAGCAGAACCACCAGACTGACATCTTGGTTCTCCGAGCCCTCTGCCCAGTCCAGAGTGAACTTCAGCACTGAGAAGGTTTTTCCAACGCCAGCGACGCCGTTGGTCAGAGCGACTCTGATGTGTCTCTGTTGGTCAGGTAAGGCTTTAAAGATGTCGTGGCATTTGATGGGAGTGTCATGGAGGGTCTCCTTCTTCTTGGAAGCTGTCTCAAGCTGCCTCACCTCATGTTGGGTATGAACCTCTTCACTCTGTCCCTCTGTGATGTAGAGCTCAGTGTAGATCCTGTTGAGGAGGGTTCCACTTCCTGTTTCATCACTTCCTTCAGTCACACGTTCACATCTGGTCTTCAGACTGATCTTATGTTCATCTAAAACCTCCTGCAGACCACCACTCACTGAAACAGAGAAACAAGTTTCAGACTAAACAAAGAAAATGTGACAATCTGCTGATTATTTCATCATCACCATCAAAAACATCAATATAAGAATATCTAGAGAAGCAAATGTTCAGTTTTGGTTGAACGTCAAAGCCTCTGACTTTGTGTTGGTGTTTGATTGACAGCAGAGTCTTGAGGCTGAGCCTCAGCAGCTCGTCTGTTCCTTCCTCTCTGTGACATTTTAAACTGATCCACCCATCAAATGATACAACATGTTCACGTCTTATTTTTACTTTGGCTCCTTCACAATAAAAGTTGTGACTGTGGCTTTTCATTGGTCTCTGTGTTGTAGAATGACAAATGATTGAATCTTGTATCTGTCAGTGCTTTTGCAGCTTCTGACTGAATCTCTGTGGTTTGGACTCTCTCCTGTCTTCATGTTTGAACGTTAAGTTGTCAGCTGTTTGTTTTTTTCCTACTGTAACTCACTCCTGGCTGCTCTGCCTGCATGTGACGTCCGACCTCTCTCCTTCATGCAGAATGCTTCAGTCCGTCCGGTCGAGATCTCTGACAAACCGCCGCTCCTCTGCTCCCTGAAAGAGAGAAGTGATCCAAATCTGCATTTGAGCATTTTATCACACAGCAACAATTCAAATGTATCTCACCTTGCATGGCCACAGAGTTTAGTAATTAATGTTAAACCACAGAGTTTACACTGCAGCGTGTTTCAAGGATAAAAACGAGACTTTGACTAAAAACAAAGTAGGAACAGAAGTCATGATGAGTCCTGGTAACCAAACGTCCCCGTCCAGGTATCAGGAGCAGTCTGATGTGTGCAGAGGTCTGTGTGGTGACACTGTAGCAGCCTGCTGTTGTTTCCAGGTAATGAAGGTGAACACGGGGACAGTTGTGTGTTCATGGATCAGTTCAGGCTGATTTACTGACTTTAACCACATTAAACGTGATGCTGCTTCCAACACAACTTAAAGAAATCTGGCAGCTGTGTAGAAGAAAAAACCATAACAGCACCAATAACTGACATAAAAAATCTCTCTGTGTATTCAGGATGTACCCAAAATATATGAATAAGTGTTTTCAACAGAAATAAAATAAGATCCATTTGAAACAGTATCTGCATCATGAAGACAAGTCTTTGAATCTTCATCCTCAATGCATCATCTTCATCAGGTCAGTTTACAGTAAAAACAGTTTCTTACTTTGTGTCTGAGGGTCCAGGTTCATCACTGAAGACTGGAGGTTCTCCTTTAGACCGGTCACCCTTCAGAGACAGAGACAGAGACTCTGCTCTCCGTCTGTTGGACTGAACTCTGCAAACACCAACATGTTTTTATTCAGATCACATGAATCTTTGATAAATCCTCTGATCAAAGTCATTTTTGAAGCTCTAAATACACAAACTGCTGCTGCTGTTGATAATGAGGAGCTTTAAAAGTTTGTGTTCGTCCTCTTAGATCAGATTACAGCTTTTCCAGGTGACTGACAGCTGTCACTGACACTAAGAGGAAGATGCCACAAATTTATGTTTGCAATCACATTTTAGTGGAGATTTAAAAATATGAACAAAATCAACAGAGGGAACTGAAAATGAGTCAAATCCATGAGTTAGTATCAGTTCTCTTACTTTGTGTCTGAGGGTCCAGGTTCATGTCTGAACTGTAGAGGTTCATGTTTGGACCGGTCACTCTTCTTAGACAGACGTCTGGATCCTGGAGACTCAGCTCTGTCCTCCTCTTCCTCCATCTTCTGGACTTCAGTCAGTCTGAGAGGTGAAACAGTAACACAGGCTGTGAGCTCACAGCACAAGACTCAAGAACAACAGAACAGGAAGAACAGGAAGTAACACACACACACACACACACACACACACACACACACACACACACACACACACACACACACACACACACACTATATGCAGGATCATTAAAGCAGTCAGCAGCTCTCTTCAAGTCTTGGCTTGTCTTCTTGGTTTCAGCAGTTTCATGTGAATTCTTTAGACAATCATGACTTTGTGTCACAGATGAATCAAAGTGTCGACTTCATTCCAACATTTGTGTCCTCGACAGTCCACAGAGAGAAACTGACTCAGAGACTTTGACAGGAAAACCATCAAATGTTGGATGAACACTCACCGTGCCTCAGACTTCACTCCTCCACCTTCTGCTCCGTCACCGAGAAATGGAGCCTGAACGAAAACAGGAACTGAATATAGTTCCTGTTTTCTACTTTACAGGAAACCACATGACACACAGGGGCGTGTTGTGTGTGTGTGTGTGTGTGTGGGTGTGTGTGTGTGTGTCTGTGTGTACTGAAGTGAAATGGACAGAGTGACAGAAATATACTAACTTATAAACAGCTTGGCAGCAGGTACAACGTGTAATTACAGCTGTAAATATATGGAGTGTGTGTTCATGCAGCCATGTACAGTATGAACAGGGGCTGTGTAGTGCTTATGATTTATATAAATATATATATATAAAGTTCAAATCGAAGCCTTTAACACAGACCAGTGTTAGTTTTTCCTTTGTTGTTGTTATTATTGTTGTCATGGTTATTATCATTATTGTTGTAATCGTTGTTGTTGTTGTTGTTGTTATCATTATTGTTGTTGTTGTCATGGTTATTATCATTATTGTTGTTATTATCATTGTTGTTGTTGTTGTCATGGTTATTGTCATTATTGTTGTTATCATTGTTGTTGTTGTTATTGTTATTGTCATTATTGTTGTTAGCATTGTTGTTATTGTTGTTGTTGTTATTGTTATTATCATTGTTGTTATCGTTGTTGTTGTTATCGTTGTTGTTATTGTTGTTGTCATTGTTGTTGTTATTGTTGTTGTTGTTATTATCATTATTGTTGTTATCATTGTTGTTATTATCATTGTTGTCATGGTTATTATCATTATTGTTGTAATCGTTGTTGTTGTTGTTGTTGTTATCATTATTGTTGTTGTTGTCATGGTTATTATCATTATTGTTGTTATTATCATTATTGTTGTTGTTGTCATGGTTATTATCATTATTGTTGTTATTATCATTATTGTTGTTGTTGTCATGGTTATTATCATTATTGTTGTTATTATCATTATTGTTGTTGTTGTCATGGTTATTATCATTATTGTTGTTGTTATTGTTATTGTCATTATTGTTGTTATCATTGTTGTTATTGTTGTTGTTGTTATTGTTATTATCATTGTTGTTATCGTTGTTGTTGTTATCGTTGTTGTTATTGTTGTTGTCATTGTTGTTGTTATTGTTGTTATTATCATTATTGTTGTTATCATTGTTGTTATTATCATTGTTGTCATGGTTATTATCATTATTGTTGTTATCATTGTTGTTGTTGTTGTTGTTATCATTATTGTTGTTGTTGTCATGGTTATTATCATTATTGTTGTTATCGTTGTTGTGGTTGTTATTATCATTGTTGTTGTTGTTGTCATGGTTATTGTCATTATTGTTGTTATCATTGTTGTTGTTGTTATTGTTATCATTATTGTTGTTGTTGTCATGGTTATTGTCATTATTGTTGTTGTCATTGTTGTTGTTATTGTTGTTGTTGTTATTATCATTATTGTTGTTATCATTGTTGTTGTTATCATCATTGTTGTTGTTATTATCATTGTTGTCATAGTTATTATTATTGTTGTTGTTATCATTGTTGTTGTTGTTGTTATCATTATTGTTGTTGTTGTCATGGTTATTATCATTATTGTTGTTGTTATTGTTGATGTCATTATTGTTGTTATCATTGTTGTTGTTGTTATCATTATTGTTGTTGTTGTCATGGTTATTATCATTATTGTTGTTATCGTTGTTGTTATTGTTGATGTCATTATTGTTGTTATCATTATTGTTGTTGTCATTATTGTTGTTATCGTTGTTGTTGTTATCATTGTTGTTGTTGTCATGGTTATTATCATTACTGTTGTTATCATTGTCATTGCTGTTGTTGTAACTTCCTCACTGTGGCTCGTCTTATTTTGAAATCCGGAAGTGTGCTTGCAGTGAGTGTAGGTGGCGCTAACAGGTGGGAACATGTCGGCTCCTTGCAGGCTGCTGCTCAGCCGGTTACCGGCTCTCTGTCCGGTTGTTTTCGCTTCACAGCTGCGGAGGAATCGTCCGGTGAGCTGTCCGGTCGGAGGACGGCGGCTGTCACACACACACACAGGTAGGAGCTGCAGCTAGCTCTGTTAGCCTGCCAGTGTGTGCTTAATGAGCTGCTGATTGCGTCAACATGTTGATCAGTTAATTAGTCACATCAGGGACGAACAAGAGGTCAGAGGTCAGACCCCAGTCACCGGAAGTAGATCATTTGGGCAAAGTCTGATGAAATAAATCTGATTACTTTAAAAACACAGAGTAACCATGACAGACATGACAGACTGAGCTAACATAAGCTAACATGAGCTAACAGACTGAGCTAACATGAGCTAACAGACTGAGCTAACAGACCGAGCTAACATGAGCTAACAGCAGCTAACAGCAGTTAACAGACTGAGCTAACATGAGCTAACAGACCGAGCTAACATGAGCTAACAGACTGAGCTAACATGAGTTAACAGACTGAGCTAACATGAGCTAACAGACTGAGGTAACATGAGTTAACAGACTGAGCTAACATGAGTTAACAGACTGAGCTAACATGAGCTAACAGACTGAGGTAACATGAGTTAACAGACTGAGCTAACTTGAGCTAACATGAGCTAACATGAGCTAACAGACTGAGCTAACATGAGTTAACAGACTGAGCTAACTTGAGCTAACATGAGCTAACATGAGCTAACAGACTGAGCTAACATGAGTTAACAGACTGAGCTAACATGAGTTAACAGACTGAGCTAACATGAGTTAACAGACTGAGCTAACATGAGTTAACAGACTGAGCTAACATGAGTTAACAGACTGAGCTAACATGAGCTAACAGACTGAGCTAACAGATTGAGCTAACATGACCTAACAGCAGTTAACAGTAGCTAACAGCAGCTAACAGACTGAGCTAACATAAGCTGACAGTAACTAACATGAGCTAACAGCAGCTAACAGACTGAGCTAACAGCAGCCGTCAGTAACTAACATGAGCTAACAGCAGCTAACAGACTGAGCTAACAGCAGCCGTCAGTAACTAACATGAGCTAACAGCAGCTAAGAGACTGAGCTAACATGAGCTAACAGACTGAGCTAACATAAGCTGACAGTAACTAACATGAGCTAACAGCAGCTAACAGCAGCTAACATAAGCTGACAGTAATAGGGTGACCATATTTGGGTAGTTGAAAAAGAGGACACCTTTTTTGTACCATCCCGGGGGTTTGACGATGGTGACGAAAACTGAAAACAGCCCTTACGCTATATTAAAAATAACGGGGGGAAATTGCCGTTGCGGTCTGAAATTTTAGCGTAGCGGGCCGCAACCATATAAAGCGCTGGCGAGACCCATGATGTCAGTGTTTCAGCCCAGCACTTGCGTTTAGGCATTGTAGCTGCGGACGCACATGTGCTACTCTGCTCTGCTTCCGTTTCGCTTGTGAACACACTAGCAACTCAAGACTAAAAAGCAGTGACTGAAGTTGAGAGCTAATTTGAGAGCGACACAGAGAAACCTGGAATGGAGTAAAACGGAACGGAGTGGAATTCTATTGGCAATACATTGTGTTTTGAGACATTCGCACGAAATCCCGGACGATTTTGAAAATCCCCCCGGACATTTTTTTAGGTCCCAAAAGTAGGACATGTCCGGGGAAAAGAGGACGTCTGGTCACCCTAGACAGTAGCTAACATGAGCTAACATAAGCTGACAGTAACTAACATGAGCTAACATAAGCTGACAGTAACTAACATGAGCTAACAGCAGCTAAGAGACTGAGCTAACATGAGCTAACAGACTGAGCTAACATGAGCTAACAGCAGCTAAGAGACTGAGCTAACATGAGCTAAAAGACTGAGCTAACATAAGCTGACAGTAACTAACATGAGCTAACAGCAGCTAACAGTAGCTAACAGTAGCTATCAGCAGCTAACATAAGCTGACAGTAACTAACATGAGCTAACATAAGCTAACAGTAGCTAACAGCAGCTAACATAAGCTGACAGTAACTAACATGAGCTAACAGCAGCCGTCAGTGTATCATTGGAAAGTTACATAAAGTTTTCATTGATGAGTTTCATGTGAACAGGATCAAACCTTCGACCACTGGAGGGCGTCAGAGTGTTAGACCTGACCAGGTAAGCTCTTATAGAACGTCCTGTGGCTGTTCCAGGATCAGACATGAAGCTCAGTCTGATCTCAATGAAACGTTTGAACGTTGGCAGAGTTCTGGCCGGGCCCTTCGCCACCATGATCCTGGGAGATCTGGGCGCCGAGGTGATCAAAGTGGAGAGACCAGGTGAGTGCGCGCCTGTGCTTGCTTTGTTCCTCCTTCGTCGCGCGGCGTGAGGACTCAGGTGTTTTGTTGTCGGACAGGTGCAGGTGATGACACCCGAGCGTGGGGTCCTCGGTTTGTCGCCACCGAGAGCGCCTACTTCCTCAGCGTCAACCGAAACAAGAAAGTAAGTGTGTCAGACTCAGCTTCACTCGCCACACAGAGAACACAGGTGCAGTCTCAGAGTGTACACAGAAACCACGCTCAGGTCAGGTCCTCCTGAAGTCCACAACCATCTCCACCCAGGACCAGGTGGTTGCTCCAGTGTTGATGTTCATGCTCAGCCTCTGTCTCCTTTCAGAGCATTTCTGTGGACCTGAAACATCCCAGAGGAGCAAACGTCATCCAGGAGGTACGACAAGACTCAGGTTCACCTGTCCGTGTGTCACATGACCATTAGACTTACGTGTGTGTGTGGTGTGTGTGTGTGTCAGCTTGCAGCGGTGTGTGACGTGCTGGTAGAAAACTACGTTCCGGGTAAACTTCAGCAGATGGGTTTAGGACACGAGCAGCTCAGCAGAGTGAACCCACGACTCATCTACTGCTCCATCTCAGGTACTGACTTCCCCGTGAACGCTCCTCACCTGTGGCGCCGAGGTCCAAATGCGACGAGGAAGAACTGACTCGATGCGCGAGAAAGAACCGTTATCTTCACATGAATGCAGATTATATTTCTGCTCCTCCTCAGCTGTGATTGGTCGCTCTGCAGGTTCCAGGTCCGACGTTAAAGACTTGCAACCGGCTGGAAAGCGGAACACAGCGTTTGCCATAGAGATCTATATAATTCTAATATATAAAGGCGTTCAAAGTCTGCATTAATCAGTAATAAATACTCTCCACTTTCCCTTCAGCCTGGGACCCCGTACAGCCCACTCCAGAACCCGGCTGATCCCGTTCAGCCCACTCCAGAACCCGGCTGATCCCCGTACAGCCCACTCCAGAACCCGTACAGCCCACTCCAGAACCCCGTACAGCCCACTCCAGAACCCCGTACAGCCCACTCCAGAACCCGGCTGATCCCCGTACAGCCCACTCCAGAACCCGGCTGATCCCCGTACAGCCCACTCCAGAACCCCGTACAGCCCACTCCAGAACCCGGCTGATCCCCGTACAGCCCACTCCAGAACCCGGCTGATCCCCGTACAGCCCACTCCAGAACCCGTACAGCCACTCCAGAACCCCGTACAGCCCACTCCAGAACCCGGTTGATCCCTGTACAGCCCACTCCAGAACCCGGCTGATCCCCGTACAGCCCACTCCAGAACCCGGCTAAACCCCAGACCCCAGTTTGAAAGCCACTGCTGTAAATGTTCTGCTGCTGCTTCAAATCAGTTTCATGTTTGGTTCCGTTGGTTTGAGGCTGATGGGTGTGTGCTCATGTCGGTTCGAGCTGAGAGCTCTCGGACGGAGCATCCAGTCATTCTGGTGTTTGCACGCAGAGAGCAGCCAGCTTGAATATCAGTTATTGACAAGTTCTACATTTGCTTTGCGACGCGGACACACCTCTCCTGTCTCCTTAGATATTCTAAGTCTCTTAGCGTGCCTGTCTGTGCTCGCTGCTGTCCTGCAGTTCTCAGACTGAGCCACTAGGTGTCGGTAGACTCCACAGTAAGTTTCATGCTGGATTCATTGAAGCTTCGACAGCCCAGAAACACGTTTGAAGCTCCCACACTCACTCCCACAGTTTTTTTTGTTTCTCCTTCCCTCTTTGTTGGGCTCCTTTTTATAAAAAAAAAAAAAAAAAATACATAACCCAGGAGGCCTCATTAAGCTGCAGCAGCTGGATGCAGTGGGCAGATTTACGGCTCGGTTTCATCCTGAGCTGTCTGAAGCCGAGCAGGATGCTTCAAGGATTAATGTCCTCATCCACAGAAGCTCTAGCTCCCGCCTGGGTTCAGGTTTTCAGTCAGTGACGGCAGGTTGTTCACGTGAAGAGTGAAGCTGTCCATGATCGTTTTACAAACCTCTCTGAAGATGATCTGCCAATATTCAGTCAGCTTTATTCTCCAAACATCTGATCGTCACCTCAGGAGTTTCATCAGATCAGATCAATAGCTTTGAATCAGCATTCAGACCTCAGCCGGCAGCTTCATGGATGTTAGATCAGGACCAAGAAATCTAGAAAGTTGATCAGGACTTCCTTTTCAATGTGCCGCTGACGTTAAAATATATTTTTTATGTAAAAGATGCAACAATCTCTTTGTCAGGTCATTTTTAATGGAGTCAGTTATCCATCCGTCCATCCATCCATCCATCCGTCCATCCATCCATCCATCCATCCATCTTCTTCCTCTGACCTCGGCCTGGTCTTCTCCCCAGCAACACATCCAGCTCCTCCTGGAGGATCCCGAGGCGTTCCCAGGCTAGATGGGCTATGTAGTCCCTCCAGCAGGTTCTGGGTCTGCCCCGGGGTCTCCTCCCAGTTGGACATGTCTGGAGGAGCACCTCCAAAGGGAGGCACATGGGGGTCGTCCTAATCAGATGTTGAACCACCCCAGCTGACTCCTTCCGACGTGAAGGAGCAGCGCCTCCACTCCGAGCTCCTTCGGTCACTGGCCGAAGCTCCTGACCCGAGGTGAGGGCTGGAGCGTAGACGGACTGGGAGGCCGAGAGCTTCGTCTTCTGGCCCGGCTCCCTCTGAAGCAGCTCTTCTATGCACTCTGTATACTTCAGTGTGTTTCAGCAGGGCAGTGTTGTCTCGAGATGAGCTGGTTCCACAAGTTAAATATCAACCGTCTGTCCGGCTTACATTTAGTGTACCGAGGTGTTCACCTCCACCTCTTCGGCTCCAGCAGCCGGTGGTCGCTCCACCTTCTCCACGTAGACGAGAAGTCCAGCACTCGCAGTGCACGAACTTTAGACGGGACGCTTTGATGAAAGCACATTTTACAGTCAACACGTCTGCATGGACTCAGAGTTTCACTCCATGTTTGGAGCTCAGCGCTCCGCTCTGTGGTTTACGTCTGAACATGAGACGTGAACCTCTTCACAGCTCAGACCTGTGAACCCTGTCAGTGTGCTGCTTATCAGAGCGCAGACTCAGCACACAGCTGCAATGAGAAACCAGCCCAATAATGTGTGTGTGTGTGTGTGTGTGTGTGTGTGTGTGCGCTCAGGTTACGGACAGACCGGGCCTCAGTCTCAGAGTCCAGGCTACGACTCCATCGCGTCGGCTGTGTCGGGGATGATGCACATCACCGGGCCGGAGGTCAGACTCTGCTTCCTTCAGGTTTCAATGACACTGTGATCCTGTAGCGCCCCCCTCAGGACAGACGTCACATGGTTAGGTGACTCAGAGTAGATGAGTCATCAGGATGTTTGGTCTGTACCAGAGTTCAGTTCATGCTCATACTGAGCAGCCGTGGGCTCCAACTGGTTTCCTGTGACCACGCCTTCACAATAAAAGTCACCTTCTGCTCCAGACTGAAGAATGACACACCTTCTCCTCCCATAATGCATTGCTTCTGCTGGCAGGATGGCGACCCGGTGCGTCCAGGCGTCGCCATGACAGACCTGGCAACAGGGCTGTACGCACACGGAGCCATCATGGCCGCCCTGCTGCACCGACACAAGACGGGGACCGGCGTTCATATCGACTGTAACCTGCTGTCATCACAGGTGTGTGTGTGTGTGTGTGTGTTGTGTGGTGTGTGTGTGTGTGTGTGTGTTGTGTGTGTGTGTGTGTGTGTGAGTGTGACTGTTTCCTCTCCTTGTTTCCTCTCCTTGTTTCCTCTCCTTGCTTCCTCTCCTGTTTCCTCTCCTTGTTTCCTCTCCTTGCTGCTTCCTCTCCTTGTTTCCTCTCCTTGTTTCCTCTCCTTGCTTCCTCCTTGTTTCCTCTCCTTGCTTCCTCCTTGTTTTCTCTCCTTGCTGCTTCCTCTCCTTGTTTCCTCTCCTTGTTTCCTCTCCTTGCTGCTTCCTCTCCTTGCTTCCTCCTTGTTTCCTCTCCTTGTTTCCTCTCCTTGTTTCCTCTCCTTGTTCCTCTCCTTGCTGCTTCCTCTCCTTGTTTCCTCTCCTTGTTTCCTCTCCTTGCTGCTTCCTCTCCTTGTTTCCTCTCCTTGCTTCCTCTCCTTGTTTCCTCTCCTTGTTTCCTCTCTCCTTGCTTCCTCTCCTGTTTCCTCTCCTTTTTCCTCTCCTTGTTTCCTCTCCTTGTTTCCTCTCCTTGTTTCCTCTCTCTTGTTTCCTCTCCTTGTTTCCTCTCCTTGATTCCTCTCTCCTTGCTTCCTCTCCTTGTTTCCTCTCCTGTTTCCTCTCCTTGCTTCCTCTCCTTGTTTCCTCTCCTTGCTGCTTCCTCTCCTTGCTGCTTCCTCTCCTTGTTTCCTCTCCTTGTTTCCTCTCCTTGTTTCCTCTCCTTGCTGCTTCCTCTCCTTGTTTCCTCTCCTTGCTGCTTCCTCTCCTTGTTTCCTCTCCTTGCTGCTTCCTCTCCTTGTTTCCTCTCCTTGCTTCCTCTCCTTGTTTCCTCTCCTTGTTTCCTCTCCTTGCTTCCTCTCCTTGTTTCCTCTCCTTGTTTCCTCTCCTTGCTTCCTCTCCTTTTTCCTCTCCTTGTTTCCTCTCCTTGCTTCCTCTCCTGTTTCCTCTCCTTGTTTCCTCTCCTTGCTGCTTCCTCTCCTTGTTTCCTCTCCTTGCTTCCTCTCCTTGTTTCCTCTCCTTGCTTCCTCCTTGTTTCCTCTCCTTGCTTCCTCCTTGTTTCCTCTCCTTGCTGCTTCCTCTCCTTGTTTCCTCTCCTTGTTTCCTCTCCTTGTTTCCTCTCCTTGCTTCCTCTCCTTGTTTCCTCTCCTTGCTTCCTCCTTGCTTCCTCTCCTTGCTTCCTCTCCTTGCTTCCTCCTTGTTTCCTCTCCTTGCTTCCTCTCCTTGCTTCCTCCTTGTTTCCTCTCCTTGTTTCCTCTCCTTGCTGATTCTCTCCTGTTTCCTCTCCTTGCTTCCTCTCCTTGTTTCCTCTCTTGCTTCCTCTCCTTGTTGCCTCTCCTTGTTCCTCCTTGCTTCTCTCCTTGCTTCCTCTCCTTGTTTCCTCTCGTGTTCATCTCTGCTTCCTCCTTGTTTCCTCTCCTTGTTTCCTCTCCTTGTTTCCTCTCCTTGCTTCCTCCTGTGTTCCTCTCCTTGTTTCCTCTCCTTGTTTCCTCTCCTTGCTTCCTCTCCTTGCTTCCTCCTTGTTCCTCTCCTTGCTTCCTCTCCTTGCTTCCTCCTTGTTTCCTCTCCTTGCTTCCTTTCCTTGCTTCCTCTCCTTGTTTCATCCTTGCTTCCTCTCCTTGCTTCCTCTCCTTGTTTCCTCCTTGCTTCCTCTCCTTGCTTCCTCTCCTTGTTTCCTCTCCTCTCCTCCCTCTATTCATTGCTCTCGTTTTTATCTTTTACGTTTCTTCTCACCTCTCCTTGCTGCTTCCTCTCCTTGTTTCCTCTCCTTGTTTCCTCTCCTTGCTTCCTCCTTGTTTCCTCTCCTTGTTTCCTCTCCTTGCTTCCTCCTTGCTTCCTCCTTGTTTCCTCTCCTTGTTTCCTCTCCTTGCTTCCTCCTGTTCCTCTCCTTGCTTTCCTCTTGCTTCCTCCTTGTTTCCTCTCCTGTTCCTCTCCTTGTTCTCTCCTTGTTTCCTTCCTGCTTCCTCCTTGTTTCCTCTCCTTGTTTCCTCTCCTTGCTTCCTCTCCTTGCTTCCTTCCTTGTTTCCTCTCCTTGCTTCCTCCTTGCTTCCTCCTTGTTTCCTCTCCTTGCTGCTTCCTCTCCTTGTTTCCTCTCCTTGTTTCCTCTCCTTGTTTCCTCTCCTTGTTCCTCTCCTTGCTTCCTCTCCTTGTTTCCTCTCCTTGTTTTCTCTCCTTGCTTCCTCTCCTTGTTTCCTCTCCTTGTTTCCTCTCCTTGTTTCCTCTCCTTGTTTCCTCTCCTTGCTTCCTCTCCTTGTTTCCTCTCCTTGTTTTCTCTCCTTGCTTCTCTCCTTGTTCCTCTCCTTGTTTCCTCTCCTTGCTGCTTCCTCTCCTTGTTTCCTCTCCTTGTTTCCTCTCCTTGTTTCCTCTCCTTGTTTCCTCTCCTTGCTTCCTCCTTGTTTCCTCTCCTTGTTTCTCTCCTTGCTTCCTTCCTTGTTCTCTTCTTGTTTCCTCTCCTTGCTTCTCCTTGTTGCCTCCCTTGCTTCCTCCTTGTTTCCTCTCCTTGCTTCCTCCTTGTTTCCTCTCCTTGTTTCCTCTCCTTGTTTCCTCTCCTTGTTTCCTCTCCTTGCTTCCTCCATGTTTTGATCCATCACCCCTCGTTGCTTCCTTTTTGCTGAGTCATGTTTAGTGTCTGCAGAGCTGTGATTGGTGGAGGTGAACAGAGGTCGTGAGATGAGTTTGTTGTTTGGATGAAACTCGTCTCAGAGTTCATAATTCAGATTTGCTGACATGGCGCCTGAGTATGTGTTTATTGCTGAGTCATTTGTCTTTGAAGGTTCGTCCATCAGCCTCTCTCTGTCTCCGACGTTCACGTTTCATTTGAATACACAGTTTGAGCGTTGAGGTGGTCGCTGCTCGTTCATGTGTCACAGTCGCGTCCTCCGTCCGCCTCAGTGTCCGGACAGGCTGCTCTACAGTGCTGCGTTCAGGGTCTGCTGGTAAATTACACTTGTGACGCCGCCTGCCTCATTACATCCGTCCTGCATCAGTGGAGTGTTTTTAATGCGAGGTGTGTGCGTGTGTGTGTGTGTGTGTGTGAACCAATCCTGCAGACCTCCCGCTATTTAAACAAGCTGTTGATTTACCATGAAAAGTCTCAACAGTTTGAAAAGCGAGTGATCAACGTGTGTGTGAATGTTTTCACCGTTCAAACAAATCCAACCAAAAGTAATCTGTGACCGTGACGGATGGGACCACGCGCCGCTCTGGACTCTGAAGTATTCGAGACACCCAGGGTGGGTTTGATTTGTCGTGTCAGGACATGCTGCTCGTGTGACAGTGTTGCTTTTAAAAAGATGTTTTATGTTTGATATGTTCTTATTTTTCACCTCTTTGGCTGCGACAAAAAGCAGCTCAGCCCGTTTCCAAACTTTATGTTCCCCCAGAGAGAAATTCAGTTCAGAATGAAAACACACAGAGAAGTCTGTTTCCTGTTCAGAACGCCGTGAAGGAAGTCTTCCTTATTTCCTTCATGTTTCACGTTGTTTTTTGGAAATGTTTGTTTGGTTGTAATGAAGGAACTGGATTCCCTCAGTTTTGGTCGACCGGCTCGGCCGTGAATGGTGAGCTGAGACTTTTCTAAGACTTTCACCAAAGGTGTGACAGTGAGTGACGCAGCGACATCACTGCTGACGCTGTCAGACGCTCCGATGCTCCAGGATCAACCTGGAGAGACTTTAAAGTTAGTGTTTACTGGCTGAGGAGGTGAGCACCCAACACGGCTGTGTGCAACAAGCTTTAATGAGCATATGAATACACAGTTAGTCACAGATTTAACCGGAAGAGACGGATAGACTGATAGACGGATAGACGGATAGACTGATAGACGGATAGACGGATAGACGGATACACTGATAGACGGATAGACTGATAGACTGATAGACTGATAGACTGATAGACTGATAGACGGATAGACGGATACACTGATAGACGGATAGACGGATACACTGATAGACGGATAGACAGATACACTGATAGACGGATAGACAGATACACTGATAGACGGATAGACGGATACACTGATAGACTGATAGACTGATAGACGGATAGACGGATACACTGATAGACGGATAGACAGATACACTGATAGACGGATAGACGGATAGACGGATACACTGATAGACTGATAGACGGATAGACGGATAGACGGATACACTGATACACTGATAGACGGATAGACGGATAGACGGATAGACGGATAGACGGATAGACTGATAGACTGATAGACTGATAGACGGATAGACGGATAGACTGATAGACTGATAGACTGATAGACGGATAGACGGATAGACGGATAGACTGATAGACTGATAGACTGATAGACGGATAGACGGATAGACGGATAGACGGATAGACTGATAGACTGATAGACTGATAGACGGATAGACGGATAGACTGATAGACTGATAGACTGATAGACTGATAGACTGATAGACGGATAGACGGATAGACGGATAGACGGATAGACTGATAGACTGATAGACTGATAGACGGATAGACTGATAGACTGATAGACGGATAGACGGATAGACGGATAGACGGATAGACTGATAGACTGATGCCAACTCTAACTGGTTTTCGAGGCTGCGAGGTCTCGATCTTTGCGGTTGACTCCCGAGGCTGTTACACATAAAATACCCACAATCCACTTCTCCCCCCTCCCCATATCCCATGGTGCATTCCTGTATGAAGTGCTGTGACCACAGGCACGTTGACCACAGAGGAACAATGAGAGCACACAGCCGCCATGGACGCGAGTCCATGTGGATGGGTTTAAGCTGAGTTTGGTTTGGTTGTCAGGGGAAATTTAATCATTACAAACCAATCC
Organism: Collichthys lucidus; assembly: GCA_004119915.2. Classification (NCBI taxonomy): domain Eukaryota; kingdom Metazoa; phylum Chordata; class Actinopteri; family Sciaenidae; genus Collichthys; species Collichthys lucidus. The sequence continues at coordinate 746,828 of CM014096.1, read as the reverse complement.
GAGTTCACAGCTGGATCTCTGCGAGCTGCCTGCAGGTCCTGAAGCAGCTGCAAACATCAGGCGGAGCTCCACACCAAAGGCTGAGAAGTCATAAGTCTGAAGTTCAGCTTGGAACGTCGTTAAATTGTTGTGGTTGGTTGAGGAAATGGCTCAGTCATGCAGAAAATCCCAAGATGTGAAACTGTTTTTAATTAACAAGACGACGAAGAAGAAAGTCCTCAACCTTGGAGCCTGGACCACCACCAGGTGATCCCTGGGTGTCCACCTTTACCTGACTGCGAGGCGCGTGCACAGAAGCCAGAACCACGAGCACCTGCCACGATGTGAAAGTCTCTTCTGGTTGTCGAGCTCCGACTGGCCGTCACTCGTTCAGACGCTTCTTCTCGCTGCATGAAAGACGTCGTGCAGGTTGAACTTCTCTCAGACTGTCAGAGCTGCTTCAAAGCTGCTGCTGACGGACGCTCACTTCATCACGACTTTGTTTGTGAGTCAGAGTTCCTTCACATGTGGCGTTGCCGTCCTTCAGCCGCCCATCGTCTCTCGGTACATATCGTGTACGGCCTGTAGTTAGAGTGAGAGACGAGGTTAAACAGAGAATATCATTCATTCTAAACACAGCAGTGATTGACAGCACCACCCATCCGAGTGTCTGTCTGTCTCGACTCCGTCATGTCAACATGCTTTTTTTAAAAACTACCTCTGATCTGCTGCTGCTCCTCTTTCCCTTCTAATCATACACTTGTCTTTCTTCATGTCCCTCTGATTTCTTCAGCCCTGTTCGGAAACAAGCACGAATATGACATGAAAGTAACCTCGTCCACCACAGGCGTCTCCAGCCCCGATGAAAATTCTTCTGCCCGGTGCTTATTTTTCTTCCCCGTCCGGACGATGTCGTGCAGGCTGATTATGGTTTATTGATGAGAGAAAAGAGCTTGAGTTGAAACTTCCAGTGTTACCTGTCAGCTGTGAGAGATGTCTGCTGTAGTGAATCACCTGCTTTCTTTCTAGCTGTTTGCTTGCTGTTGTTTAGGATGGGATCTGCCAGCATGAATGAAATCCTGAAGTCCAGTTTGAATTTGTCAGCAGCAGTAAGGAGGCGTTTACTTTGATTTCTGTATGTCAGGTCGTGCGTCTGTGATGGCTGCTGCAGCCCCAGCACCGCGATGAAAAGCAACACAGGGTTTGCATTTGCTCGGGAGCAAAGACTCGAGTCGCTGAAATCCATTCACAGGTTTTCAGCTGCTCGTAAATTCAGCGAAGGCGTCAGGCTGAAGGTGAACCGCCGTTTACTGGCTGTGGTTTTGTGGCAGCAGCATCAGGAGGAAAGAAAGCAGAGTGGAGTTTATTGTTCAGGAAGGAAGGAGAAGCAAACGCCAACCTCCAACAGCAGCAGGGAGGAACCAGACTGATGACAGCTGCCATTTAACACCTGTCTGTCTGTCTGTCTGTCTGTCTGTCTGTCTGTCTGTCTGTCTGTCGACTGTCTGTCTGTCTGTCTGTCTGTCTGTCTGTCTGTCTGTCTGTCTGTCTGTCTGTCTCAGGTTTCCTGTCTCAGCCATATTGCTGCTAACTATCTGAATGCAGGGAAGGAGGCGAGGCGCTGGGGGACTGCCCACGAGAGCATCGTACCTTATCAGGTAACTTGTCCCTCTCTCTGTCAGTGTAATCCCTCTGTGTAACTACGTTCAGCTGTACTCGAGTATTTGTTCTGTTACATTACTTCTGATCAAACAGCCAATCATCATCCAGGTCCCAGCAGCGGCTGATATCAGAGACTAGTCCAGCAGCGGCTGATATCAGAGACTAGTCCAGCAGCGGCTGATATCAGAGACTAGTCCAGCAGCGGCTGATATCAGAGACTAGTCCAGCAGCGGCTGATATCAGAGACTAGTCCAGCAGCGGCTGATATCAGAGACTAGTCCAGCAGCGGCTGATATCAGAGACTAGTCCAGCAGCGGCTGATATCAGAGACTAGTCCAGCAGCGGCTGATATCAGAGACTAGTCCAGCGCGGCTGATATCAGCGGACTAGTCCAGCAGCGGCTGATATCAGAGACTAGTCCAGCAGCGGCTGTATCAGAGACTAGTCAGCAGCTGATATCAGAGACTAGTCCAGCAGCTGATATCAGAGACTAGTCCAGCAGCGGCTGATATCAGAGACTAGTCCAGCAGGCTGATATCGAGACTAGTCCGCAGCGGCTGATATCAGAGACTAGTCCAGCAGCAGCTGATATCAGAGACTAGTCCAGCAGCGGCTGATATCAGAGACTAGTCCAGCAGCAGCTGATATCAGAGACTAGTCCAGCAGCGGCTGATATCAGAGACTAGTCCAGCAGCAGCTGATATCAGAGACTAGTCCAGCAGCAGCTGATATCAGAGACTAGTCCAGCAGCAGCTGATATCAGAGACTAGTCCAGCAGCGGCTGATATCAGCGACTAGTCCAGCAGCGGCTGATATCAGAGACTAGTCCAGCAGCTGATATCAGCGACTAGTCCAGCAGCTGATATCAGCGATAGTCCAGCAGCGGCTGATATCAGAGACTAGTCCAGCAGCGGTGATATCAGAGACTAGTCCAGCAGCAGCTGATATCAGACTAGTCCAGCAGCGGCTGATATCAGAGACTAGTCCAGCAAGCGGCGGCTGATATCAGAGGACTAGTCCAGCAGCGGCTGATATCAGAGACTAGTCCAGCAGCGGCTGATATCAGAGACTAGTCCAGCAGCAGCTGATATCAGAGACTAGTCCAGCAGCAGCTGATATCAGAGACTAGTCCAGCAGCTGATATCAGAGATAGTCCAGCAGCGGCTGATATCAGAGACTAGTCCAGCGGCTGATATCAGAGACTAGTCCAGCAGCAGCTGATATCAGAGACTAGTCCAGCAGCAGCTGATATCAGAGACTAGTCCAGCAGCAGCTGATATCAGAGACTAGTCCAGCAGCAGCTGATATCAGAGACTAGTCCAGCAGCTGATATCAGAGACTAGTCCAGCAGCAGTCAGTCCAGCTCGGCGTCTGTCTTTCAGCCTTTTATTTCACCAAGCTCTCACCAACCACTAAAAGTCAGTCCCACATTTACTCTTGTCCGGCGGCTTCTTGCTCGCTCACTCTCTCCTTTTCTCTTCTTAGCTTCCTCCGTCAGCGTCCTCTTCACTCTCTGCTCCTCTGCCATTATGTCCGTAGAAGCTGCTGAGCCTGAAAACCTTAAGAAACTGAGTTAACATGAGCTAAGAGCAGCTAACAAGCTGAGCTAACAGCAGCTAACAAGCTGAGCTAACATGAGCTAACATGAGCTAACAGCAGCTACAGCTGTCAGCAGTTTACTTCACTGTCCATCATGAACTCTGTAAATCACAGAGAGTTGAGGCGGAGCAGCCGGAGGACATCAGAGGGAAAACCAGAAAACATTTCCTCCATAAAATATGATCCAGTTTCACCAGAATCAGTGAAATAGTTGCTGCTGTGTGACTTTAAGTCCTGTAACTCCCAGCAGCAGTTGGAGGTGTTGCTGTTGGTTTCTGCATTAACAGACCAGGAAAGAATGAGAACAAACCCGAAGCTTCACTTTGGGAAAAGTCCTGAAAGTTGACGTCAGTGTTTGAGGGAACTGGAGAACAGGAGGCGCCCCAACAATTCTGAAATAATTAGAGATGATTAGTGTCAGTCACGTTGGATGTTTCACACTGTTACCTGTATGGAAGTCATTTCCTCGTCGTGTATCATCACAGTCAACACTGCGAGCCTCAGACATCTCGACAGGTAAATGTTTTTCCACAAATCAAACCCCACGAGTTGATTTTACTCTGAAGCACATCATCATGTTGAGTTTCCTTCCTTTGGAGAATGAAGTAGAAAAGAATGTGGTGGTTAAATTTTCTTTCTGTGATCACATGTTCAAGTTCATTAAGAACATAACGGACATTTCTCTTCTCCCTCGGCATCTCTGCGGTGTCGTTAAAGCCTGAATTATCTCCTCTCTGCACGGCACAAAAACTCAGAGCACACAGGGGCGTCAGCTGGATGTTTCACAATAAGAGCACGGAGATGTAACACAACGACTATACAGGAAACATTGACGGGCAGGTTTATGATTATTACTATTTATTCGTCATCGTTAATAAAAGCTTCCTCTGTTATGTCAGGTCCATGCGCGTCAGATTTGATCATTTTTCCTGCTGTATGTGCTTCAACCTCGAGTAAGCTCCGTAGTGAAGTAGTTTCCATTTTGTGTTCATGTCGTCGCTGCACGTAGATCGCTGCCTGTGCAAACTCCAGATGTAGAAACAGATTAAAGGGAAACATTTGAGCTGGTCTGTCATGAAGCCGACGTGTCGACATGGCCGAGCATGCTGGGATTTATTGGTATCTTCTTACATATCTGTCACCATAGTCAGGCTTTACCTTTATTTCTAATGAAATATTGAATATCAGACGCTCATATTTGCAGGTAATTTAAAATGCGCACACGTTAGAACAGTTCATGTTGGGTGGTGTTGGTAGAGCAGCCGCCCCAGGTACAAAGGCTCCGACCTTGCCGCGGCGGCCCAGGTTCAGGGTCTTCAGATGTCTCTGTACAATAAAAATAAAGAAAGAAACAGTTATTGTTATGCTGCCTGAACTGAAGGTAAACTAACCGCCGCCTGCTGCTCGGCCCTCTGGAGCCGTCACGCCGAATAAGATCCCCGAGGACGTGACACAAGAAGTAGTTCCCGGGGTGCGTTTGGGTGGTTATTAGTTTAATAGGTGTTTATATGTGGATATTTTTTTCGGTAAATGATGTAAATGTCTATGGGTTTATTATGGATGAACCAGATTATTGGTATAATCTGATTAGTCATGTGACGGTGGAAATGTGTATAAAAGTTGTTTTCGTTGTTGTTGTTGTGGAGAGTTGGTTATTGTTATAGAAACATGGATTCATATGGAGCTCATGCTGATGATATTCATTCATCTGTGCAGTGGAGAGAGTTTGGTTCGTTCTGCTTGGAAGACATTTGAAGAGGTCAGAAAAGTTTCTCCCGTCTCCCCTCGTTCCTTCCATATCTAGCACAAATTTAAATCAGCAAACGTCGGTCGATAAAACAAACTAAAACCAAAAAGAGCTTCTCTACAGTCGGAGTCGTGTTCGGTGTCAGACTGGATCCAACCTGAGTCACCAGTCTGCTTCACATTACTGACTCTGAGCCTGAGGGAACTGAGATGTAACTGTGTTATTATGGAGCTTTATAACTCACATGTGCACATTAAACCATCGCACACACACTCAGATAAACTGTCATCTCCTCCTGATGTTTCGCTCCATCTGCCCGGCGTGAACGTGGCGACGGCGGCGGCGGCTTGTTTCTTGTGGTCGGCGTCTTTCAGCAGCCGGAGAGTTATTGTCCGACGCTCGGATCTAATCCTCGTGTGAACTGCCTTACCCACAATGCCGTGCTCCCTCCCTCGCCTCCCCCGCCCTGGGCGCCGGAGATGAAAGCGGAGCAGACGGGTTCTTCGAGATCACGACAGTTGAAGCAACAGAATTATTGGTGTTTTTTGCGGTTGCGGCTGTACAAGGAAGATATTAGAGCTGAAGAAGTCATCCATCCTCGCAGACGCTTCTAAAAGTTCACATCTGATTTCTGCGCCGGGTCAATCCAAAACGGAGACATGCATCCACCGCGTCAAAGACGAGACGCATGAGAAAGAAAGAAAACTTGAACTTAGATATGAAAGTAACCAAACAGTTGATGGACACAATAAATGATATCGAGTAGTTTTAATCAAAAACAAACGGCAGCTGCATTTCGTCAACAGACTTTATGGTTCAATTCAAGCGAAATAGAAAATAATTTATGAAAGAAATGCTGATTTCTGTGCATTAAATTTTAATAATGGTGGTCAGAAAATGCCATAAAGACAACTCCATTGCAGGACTGTGACTTTTCTTGGCTCAGAGAAACTAATAATTACTGGACTTTATTAAAAACATAAAGAAACATAGCAGGCGTAATAAAAAAACAAAACATGTGGTTATCTTCAACACGGCTTCGGGAGACCATGTTGGTGTGTAGTCATGCTAGTGGTTCCTGATCAGTGATGGGGACTCGAGTTAGCGACTTGGACTCGAGTCGGACTTACGTCGCGCAAACAAAGACTTCCGACTTGACTTAGACTTGCTCCCAATGACTCGAGACTTGACTTGGACTTTTTGACTGTTGTGACTCGTGTGTGACTTGTGAATATTTTTTAATTTCATTATAAGTAGAAATGTTTGCAAGGTCATATTTGACAATGAAAACCGGAGGCAGCCTGAATATTTCCCTCCATTCACTCACTACCCATGCGTGCAGCAGCGAAGGAACAGACGTCAGTCGACCGATGGTAGATAATGGCAACAGCGGGTTCGTCTCGACCTGTGCCATTTGTCATTTCATTCGGATTATAAAGAGTTCACACAGACTGGTAAACAGACGAACAGCATCGTGCAATGTGTGGGTCCGTGGGGTCGGGGAAAGGGAGCGGGGCTGGCCCCCGTCGTTGGCCCGCACGATGTCGGTCGCGGCTGCAGGTGGACCCGCGTCTCCGCGCTGACCGCGCCCCGCGTTGCGCCGGCCCCGGCGGGGGGAGAGGAGGCGTTCTAAGGGTGGGCGGCGGGTCGTGCGGCCGGCCGGTCTCCCCAGCTCCCTGACCCACGGGTGAAAGTGAGCCTCTCCGTCCTCCTCCTCTTCCTCCTCCTCGGGGGTTAGGGTTCTTCTCTCCGGAGAAGCCCCTTTCGACTACGACCTCAGATCAGACGAGACGTTTCTTCACATTAGAATAATTATGTGTGCCTACTATTTTAAGGTTTCGTTTGGAATTGCACAGTAGCCTACCTCTTAACAAGGCTCCTGTTCACACATACTTTGACCTTCTTCAAATGTTTGATATCCCTGGGAAGCTAAGCTTTAGCAGATTTCATTAATGTGGAAAAAGTAACTGTGTTAGGCACTGACAAAGCGACACAGACAGATCATAGCATTAAATAAATGGAAGTGTCCACATTCTAGTCCCCTAGTGATATGATGCTAAGTGAACATGCTCTGACCCATTTTGATATTGCATTTTGATATAATAATAATAATAATAATTAATAATAATAATTAATAGGTTATTGTAAATGGACTGCATTTATATAGGGCTTTCCTTACATGGTACCATAATGATAACGTTTATTTCGGTCATTTGAGACTTGATTTGGGACAAAAGACTTGAGACTTGACTTAAGACTTGACTTGGCATTGCCGTCAAAGACTTGGACTTGACTTGGACTTGACTACAGAGACTTGAGACTTGACTTGGACTTGACTACAGAGACTTGAGACTTGACTTGGACTTGGAAAAAATGACTTGTGAACATCACTGTTCCTGATGGACAGATAGCTTCATGCTACCTGATAACTGCTGGTAACTAGCTTAGCCGTGCAGGCTACCGTCCTGTTAGCTGCAGCTCCCTCCTGTCAGTCTGACCTCTGTCTGTCTCTCAGGTTGTGATTGGTTCGGTATCAGCCCGGGCTCGGGGGAGCGAGTGAACATGTGCACTGAACTGTCGGGTCGGACTAAAGGAGAACCGGAGCTCTCTTTTAGCTCTGTTTTTGGTCTCCACCACCTCCCCTTGTTCACCAGCTCATCTCTGACTGTGTCTAAGACAGTAAACTACATTTTTTAATCCAGAGCTTCGAGCTAAAAGAGGCCAAAGAGCTCCAAAGAGCCGCGGAGCTGGAGATGAGACACTGAAGGTCAGGAGCTTCGGTTCTTGGACAGTTTTGTTTTGGGTTGATGTGGTTTGGATTTGACCTGCAGCCAGCAGGGGGCAGAAGTCGCCCCCCTGCAACCTGACTGCACCGCCTGCCCTCTCTGAGGACTGTTTGGGGTTTTGTGGATGAACGTCCCATCGCAGTCCCCCTGTGGACTGCGTTACCCACAACTCCCTGAGGCTGGGGATGAAAGGCAGGCGGCGGTCAGAGTGCAGTGTGACTAAAGGGTTAGTGGTCTGAAGACACATACAGCAGTGTGTGTGTGTGTGTGTGTGTGTGTGTGTGTGTGTGGTGTGTGTGTTGTGATGTAAGACAGCAGTTCTCGTCCTCCTTTCATGTGGTGGCGGAGTTTTATTACAAGAAATTGTGAGACAGGAATAGGAAGAGGAGGAGAAAGTACAGAAAGAGGAAGAAGAAATTAGGGAGGAAGAAAAGAAAGATGACTGGGGGGAAGGAAAGAGTGAGGAGGAGGAGGAGGAGGAGGAGGAGGAGGAGGACGACAAGATAGAAGATAAAGAAGAGGAGGAAGGAGAGGTCGCCCTCCACAGCTGGCCCTTTAAACAGGTCTCCCCAGGCGTGCCTCAGCTTATTAAACTGATTTTAAAACTCACCTGGGACTCGGGTGAAGCTCTGTGCGATCGCTCCCTAACACTCACAACCTCCTTTTAATTAGAGAAAGTTTCATATCTACCTGCCGGAGGAATCGGCTTAATAAAACTGATTCTAATCCCCAAAGTCTCTGCAAAGTCCTCTGCTGTCCCTTCACTTCTGTCTGCTGCTTGAAAAGCACACGAGGACACGAAGACCACTGATGTAACTACTGAGGTGACCTTAAAGCAACATGACGTACAAATGAGGTGGTGTAATTCAGAGTCTCATCCCTCTGTGTCCAGCAGCAGTCAGTCCAGAACCAGAACCAGGTTCTTCTTCTTCCTCCCGGTGGTCCAAAGCGTCTGTGGTACAAACACGAACACTCCCCGGTGCTAGCTAACATGAACTAGCAGCAGCTACAGTTGGCAGCAGTTTGCTTCCCTGTCCATCAGGAGACTGAAGTTACTCTGTTTATTTATTGTTAGCCAGCGCGACCTCCGAGGCGCCGTGTGTTTACTTCCTGAATTGGTCTGAAAGCTGCCGTCTCCGTCTCCGTCTCTGTTTCAGGGTTTCAAAACCAAAGACGGACACATCGTTGTGGCTGCAGGCAATGACAAACAGTTTGTCAAAGTCTGTCGGGTAAGTCTCTTTACATTAGTTTACACTTTGTTTTGCATTTGGAAGAATAAGGGTGAGGCGAGCGGTATTCAGTTTGGTTGCCATCCACAACTTCATCGCTAGATGCCACTAAATCCTGCAGCTGTGAGGAGGATTTCTTGTCATTTGAAATATTAAACTTAAACTTTCGTTTGCAGGTTCTGGAGCTGGTGGAGCTCACAGACGACCCGAAATACAAAACCAACAAGCTGAGAGTCCAAAACCGCAAACAACTGCTGCACACTCTGTCGCAGAGGTACACACACCACACACACACACACACACACACACACATACACACACACATACACAAACACAACCCCGTCGTGCCCAGACATTATCACTGACACTGCAGCAGCACAGACACTCAACAAAGTCAAAGGCAGCTGGAGGTTGCCGAGCAACCAGGGTCAGCTGCAGGTCAGAGCAGTTAACTGCAGCTGTGCTCTGTCTGTGTGTGAGTGACTGCTGAGAGACACAGAAAATCTCTAAATGAAGCCCCTCCAACTAGTGGACGCTAATGCCAAACGGTAGGTGGTATCAAAAAGCCCAAATGAGCGTGAGCATCCTCATCTTGTCGACCATGTGGATGCTGAATTTCAGTGTGTGAAGTTAAAAACTGTGACCTGGGCAGAGAGAGAAAGAACAGGTGCCCCGTGCTCCTCTGGGACATTTCCTCTCCAGTTTACATGGGAGTAGATGGGGCTGTCGGTGGGTGATCCTGGAGCATCAGTGCGTCTCCCGCCAAAACTATAAGTCTGACAGCTTCAGCAGTGATATCGCTGCGTAGCCCACGAATTTTCCTACGTTTCTATGTAGAAATTATTTCTGTAGAGTGACATTTGTGGCCACGAGAGCCGCTTGCAAATGTATTTTCTGACAAATGTTCCTCCAGCTCTGCAACATTCTACCCACACACACCCATTGTAAACTTTGTCGTGGTTTTTGGTGAAACTCTGAGAAAAGTCTCAGCTCAACATTCGTGACCGAGCCGCTCGACCTGAGACCTTTTCTGTGTTTGTGTGAGGAGCAGCTGAAACTCTGGAATACGTCAGAATAATCAGAGTGAACAGTGAACAGGCCTGCAGACAGACAGAATACAACAGGAAGTAACTGTTCAGTGTGAATAAATACTTAATAATTAATTAATAAATGATCAATCATTTCTATCCTTCAGGTTTCTGCAGGAGAAGACAGCTGATTGGCTGAGGAAGTTTGAGGGCTCAAGTGTTCCTGTTGGACCAATCAACAACATCCAGGAAGTCTTCTCTGATCCGCAGGTCAGTCTGCTCAGCCCCCCACTGCATGCTTCATACAGCCCGACATCTGTCTAAAACCTGGACGTAGTCTCCGTGACGTCCCCGCAGACTGTCTAAAACCTGGACGTAGTCTCCGTGACGTCCCCGCAGACTGTCTAAAACCTGGACGTAGTCTCCGTGACGTCCCTGCAGACTGTCTAAAACCTGGACCTAGTCTCTGTGACGTCCCTGCAGACTGTCTAAAACCTGGACGTAGTCTCTGTGACGTCCCCGCAGACTGTCTAAAACCTGGACGTAGTCTCTGTGACGTCCCCGCAGACTGTCTAAAACCTGGACGTAGTCTCTGTGACGTCCCCGCAGACTGTCTAAAACCTGGACGTAGTCTCTGTGACGTCCCGCAGACTGTCTAAAACCTGGACGTAGTCTCCGTGACGTCCCCGCAGACTGTCTAAAACCTGGACGTAGTCTCCGTGACGTCCCCGCAGACTGTCTAAAACCTGGACGTAGTCTCCGTGACGTCCCTGCAGACTGTCTAAAACCTGGACCTAGTCTCTGTGACGTCCCTGCAGACTGTCTAAAACCTGGACGTAGTCTCTGTGACGTCCCCGCAGACTGTCTAAAACCTGGACGTAGTCTCTGTGACGTCCCCGCAGACTGTCTAAAACCTGGACGTAGTCTCTGTGACGTCCCCGCAGACTGTCTAAAACCTGGACGTAGTCTCTGTGACGTCCCCGCAGACTGTCTAAAA
>CM014096.1:733135-735791 GCA_004119915.2 Collichthys lucidus | reverse complement strand
TGTGTACACACCTTGGCGCTGCCCATCAACCTGGGGAAGGTGTAGGAGGAGCATCCTTCAGCGCTCTGACCCAGCTGAGTGAACGGAGTGTGGAAAGAAGCCTGACGGAGAGTCTCTGATTAACGTCATGACTAACACACAAACAGAGTGTGTGTGTGTGTGTGTGTGTGTGTGTGTGTCTGTGTGTGTGTGTGTGTGTGTGTGTGTGTACCCTCTCTCTGTAGCATAGACCAGGTCAAAGAGTCCCAACACTGTGACCGAGACTCCTACTGCTGGTCCGTTCACCACGGCAACCAGGGGCTTGGGGAAGTCGATGTAGGCCTTCACGTACTTCCTGTAAAGAAGAACCACATGAAGACGGACGTGAAGACAGACGTGAAGACAGACGTGAAGACGGACGTGAAGACAGACGTGAAGACGGACGTGAAGACGGACATGAAGACGGACATGAAGACGGACATGAAGACGGACGTGAAGACGGACGTAAAGACGGACGTGAAGACAGACGTGAAGACAGACGTGAAGACGGACGTGAAGACAGACGTGAAGACGGACATGAAGACAGACGTGAAGACAGACATGAAGACAGACGTGAAGACGGACATGAAGACAGACGTGAAGACAGACGTGAAGACGGACATGAAGATGGACATGAAGATGGACATGAAGACAGACGTGAAGACAGACATGAAGACAGACGTGAGGACAGACATGAAGACAGACGTGAAGACAGACGTGAGGACAGACGTGAAGACAGACGTGAAGACAGACGTGAGGACAGACGTGAAGACGGACATGAAGACAGACGTGAGGACAGACGTGAAGACAGACATGAAGACAGACGTGAAGACAGACGTGAAGACGGACACGGTCTGACAAAGCAAGGACTCATGGATCTGTTGGAGACGTTGCACTGACTAAGTCTGGACATGTTCTACGTTATCTTCTCTCCAGCTGCTCCTGGAGGACCTGAGGACAGTCACGTGATCATGCTGATGGTGTCGTTATGTTCCTAACTGTTGGTGTCAGTGTGTCAGTGAACGCATCACCTGAGCAGATCTCCACCACGTCTGGCCATCTGCTCCACCCCTCCCTCTGAGATCTTGGTGAAGTTGGTCAGGTCGTTTCCACTGCAGTAAAAATCACCGGCACCTGGAGAAAGACGTTCAGACATCTCACCTTCACCAGCGTCACGATGTTCACTAATGAACTGTCTCGTTATGTTCGACCCCTAAAACACACGGCATGCAGGGCGGCTGTGTACTCGCCGTCCACCAACTCACACATGATCCGTTTGTGATGCGCTCAGGTGCGTCTCTGCCGGCTACCGAGCGCCACGAGAACGCACGAGATCTCGTGGCTTCACGCATAATCGCGTGATATTTCCGACTCCTGTGGTGACATCCCACGCCGCATCTTTTTTCTGGCGTCCATATAAAAAGGACGTGAGGGGTCATCAATGATTACACCTGGAAACCCCTCACCTGTTGAGTCCAGGTCAGCCCCGCCCATTATGACGCGTTCTTGAAATGAAACTCGATCCGCGGTGAACACGGAGTATTTTATTTTGAAAATCAACCTTAGTTTTATTTTGTATTTTGTTGCTGATTGTCTGCTCCGTGCTCCGTGAACAATAGAAGCTCTGCGTGTGTCGCGGAGAGCTGCCGGACTGCGTGAGCCGACACACTGACTAACATGGAAACGGCGACGGAGCCGATACACATGCCGTGTGTTTCAGGGGTGAGAGTCTGAACTCAGGACAGCACACTACACACTACACACTACACGCTACACACTACATGTTACACACTACATGTTACACACTACATGTTACACACTACGCGTTACACGTTACACACTACATGTTACACACTACATGTTACACACTACATGTTACACACTACGCGTTACACGTTACACACTACATGTTACACACTACATGTTACACACTACGCGTTACACGTTACACACTACGCGTTACACGTTACACACTACATGTTACACACTACATGTTACACACTACGCGTTACACACTACATGTTACACACTACGCGTTACACGTTACACGCTACATGTTACACGCTACATGTTACACGCTACATGTTACACGCTACGCGTTACACGTTACACGCTACGCGTTACACGTTACACACTACACGTTATACACTACGCGTTACACACTACGCGTTGCACTCTACGCGTTGCACGCTACGCGTAACACGTTACACACTACATGTTACACACTACATGTTACACACTACATGTTACACGCTACGCGTTACACGTTACACACTACGCGTTGCACTCTACGCGTTGCACGCTACGCGTAACACGTTACACACTACATGTTACACACTACATGTTACACGCTACGCGTAACACGTTACACACTACATGTTACACACTACATGTTACACGCTACATGTTACACGCTACGCGTAACACGTTACACACTACGCGTTGCACTCTACGCGTTGCACGCTACGCGTAACACGTTACACACTACATGTTACACACTACATGTTACACGCTACGCGTAACACGTTACACACTACATGTTACACACTACATGTTACACGCTACGCGTAACACGTTACACACTACATGTTACACGCTACGCGTAACACGTTACACACTACATGTTACACACTACATG
>CM014096.1:720635-728135 GCA_004119915.2 Collichthys lucidus | reverse complement strand
GTTTATCATCATTATTATTGTTTATCATCATTATCATTGTTTATATTCATTATCATTGTTTATCATCATTATTATTGTTTATCATCATTATCATTGTTTATCATCATTATCATTGTTTATCATCATTATCATTGTTTATCATCATTATTATTGTTTATCATCATTATCATTGTTTATCATCATTATTATTGTTTATCATCATTATTATTGTTTATCATCATTATTATTGTTTATCATCATTATTATTGTTTATCATTATCATCATTGTTGTTGTTGTTGTCATTCCTCTGACCCTTTGACCTCTGGCTGTGACCCAGCTCCTCCTGTCCACAAGTCACAGCAGGACTGATGGAGCAGGTGGAGCAGATGGAGGTTCACCTCCACCTGTCAAACTGGAGCAAAGGTCACGGCTAGCACGGCTAGCACGGCTAGCACGGCTAGCACGGCTAGCACGGCTAGCACGGCTAGCACGGCTAGCACGGCTAGCACGGCTAGCACGGCTAGCACGGCTAGCACGGCTAGCACGGCTAGCACGGCTAGCACGGCTAGCACGGCTAGCACGGCTAGCACGGCTAGCACGGCTAGCACGGCTAGCTGCAGCTGTGTTTGTGTAGCACAGCCCCTCTGTTAGAGATCATCAACACTAATGAACGCTAACGAACAATAATGAACACTAATGAACACTAACGAACAATAATGAACACTAATGAACACTAACGAACAATAATGAACACTAATGAACACTAACGAACAATAATGAACACTAATGAACGCTAATGAACACTAATGAACAATAATGAACACTAACCGCAGTGCAGTCAGCTGTGATCGTTAGCTCAGCTTATTCAAACATTTATTTACGAGGTTAGCAGCGACTAGCACCTAGCCGTGTTTCGGGTTAACGAGTGACCGTGTTATTTGGTGTCTGTTAGCCGTTAGCTAACGACGACCACAGACGCGCTTGGCTAACAGACACCAGCTAACACGGTCACTCGTTAACCCGAAACACCGGTAATCATCCTCTGTATGCCTTCGGGTCGGTAAAGTTCCGTTTCAACCGGAGACAACAGCGTCAACCGGCTCACGTTACCGCGGTCACCTTCTGAAGCTGACGGAGCGCCACGGAGCGGAGAGCCTCAGAGCGACGCCGGCCATCTGAAGCCAGAATCCGGGTCCAAAGAGCGAGAGGACGGGCTGAGGGCACGGAAGAAGCTAACCAGTTAGCCGAGAGCGGCACTACTGCGCATGTGCAAGCTCAACAAAGATGAAAAGGAGGCGAGATGGTTCACTCCAACACTTTACGATATTTTTTATATCACTCTAACACTTTACGATATTATTTATATCACTCCAACACTTTACGATATTATTTATATCACTCCAACACTTTACGATTTTATTTATATCACTCCAACACTTTACGATATTATTTATATCACTCCAACACTTTACGATATTATTTATATCACTCCAACACTTTACGATATTATTTATATCACTCCAACACTTTACGATATTATTTATACCACTCCAACACTTTACGATATTATTTATATCACTCCAACACTTTACGATATTATTTATATCACTCCAACACTTTACGATATTATTTATATCACTCCAACACTTTACGATATTATTTATACCACTCCAACACTTTACGATATTATTTATATCACTCCAACACTTTACGATATTATTTATATCACTCCAACACTCCAACACTTTACGATATTATTTATATCACTCCAACACTTTACGATATTATTTATATCACTCCAACACTTTACGATATTATTTATATCACTCTAACACTTTACGATATTTTTTATATCACTCCAACACTTTATGATATTATTTATACCACTCCAACACTTTACGATACTATTTATACCACTCCAACACTTTACGATATTATTTATATCACTCCAACACTTTACGATATTATTTATACCACTCCAACACTTTACGATATTATTTATACCACTCCAACACTTTACGATATTATTTATATCACTCCAACACTTTACGATATTATTTATATCACTCCAACACTTTACGATATTATTTATATCACTTTACGATATTATTTATATCACTTTACGATATTATTTATATCACTTTACGATATTATTTATATCACTTTACGATATTATTTATACCACTCCAACACTTTACGATATTATTTATACCACTCCAACACTTTACGATATTATTTATATCACTTCAACACTTTGCGATATTATTTATATCACTTTGCGATATTATTTATATCATGGTCATTTAACCTTTACGATATTATTTATATCACTTTACGATATTATTTATATCACTCCAACACTTTACGATATTATTTATATCACTTTACGATATTATTTATATCATGGTCATTTAACCTTTACAATATTATTTACAGTTGTGTGAAAAAGTCTTTGCTCCCTTCCTGATTTCTTATTTTTTGCATGTTTGTCACACTTAAATGTTTCAGATCAAACAAATGTAAATATTAGACAAAGATAACACAAGTAAACACAAAATGCAGTTTTTAAATGAAGGTTTTTATTATTAAGGGGACAAAAACAAACCTACATGGTTCTGTGTGACAAAGTGATTGTCCCCCCTGTTAAAACATAAATTAACTGGTTTATCACATCTTTGGAAAGCTGAGTAAATTTCTCTAACCACACCCAGGCCTGATTACTGCCACACCTGTGCTCACTTAAATAGGACCTGCCTGACAAAGTGAAGTAATCCAAAACATCTTCAAAAGCTAGACATCATGCTACGATCCAAAGAAATTCAGGAACAAATAAACAAGAAAGTAATTGAGCTCTATCAGTCTGGAAAAGGTTACAAATCCATTTCTAAAGCTTTGGGACTCCAGTGAACCACAGTGAGCGCCATTATCCACAAATGGTGAAAACATGGAACAGTGGTGAACCTTCCCAGGAGTGAGCGCAGCGAGGACTCCTCCAAGAGAGCCCAGAACAACATCCAAAGAACTGCAGGCCTCAATTAAGGTCAGTGTTCATGACTCCACCATGAGAAAAAAGTTTAACTATTGGGAAGGTGTATGTCCCACTACATCTGGCGTAAAGTAACACGGCAGTTCAGAGAAGGATCATACCAACGGTAAAATATGGTGGTGTGACGGTCTGGTGCTGTTTTGCTGCTTCAGGACCTGGAAGACTTGCTGTGGTAAATGAAACCATGAATTCTGTCTACCAAAAAATCCTGAAGGAGACAATGATCCGAAACACACCAGCGAGTCCCAGGGGCGCAGATAGTGGGTGTGTCAGGTGTGTCATGACACACCCACCTTTGAATGACCGTAGATCCGTCCCACCCACTTTTATGTAGCTTAACGTTTTGTTTTTGTTTTTTTTTAACTTTGTCTTCTTCAAATCTTCTGATTCAAGCATCACGAGGAAACCAAAATATGAATTAACATAATATTTGGTTTACTGAGGTGTGTGCCAGTAGCGGTTTTAGGTACGGCGCCATTTCGTGGGGGGCGCCACGAGCGCTCAACAATAACCTCGCGAATTTTCGATACCGCTCATTAAGACAGCGGAGCGGGCGCCCCCGTGGGCGGGGGGTTGACGAGGTAGAGGGGGAGCCGGACAGACTGATCACGGCGCATTCAGGGGCGCACGAGAAAATCTCCGTCCCGGGGGGGGCATTGGGGGCAGCTTCGTCCCCCCCCCAGTTTCTCAAACCTATCCGCGCGCCTGGCGAGTCCACCTCTGACTGGCTGAGGAGAAACTCACAATAGTTTGTTTAAACTCCTTCAGGAAATGTTCGGGGGTGTTGTGTGAGCTGCATCCTTTCACTGTCTGTATAGAGACGTGGCATGTGCAGCATCACTGACCTTGTAAATCTCAGGCCAAGCACTTTCTATTGAACACACACACACACACACACACACACACACACACAGCAGAATCAGCAGATGCATCAGGATGAAGGGAAGCGTCGACGCAGCAGAAACTTTTAAAGCCTCGTCTTTTGTCCAGCCCGCTGGGACCTCGCCCCTCGCTCGTCCTCCTGCCGTATATATTGGGGTGTCCAACTTTTTCTCTGTTACACTGTGTGTGTGGTTGTGGGCCAGGTTGGACAACATCCAGTGGGCAAAAATGTCGCAATACTCTGGAAAGGTGAGTAACGGCGCCGACATCCAGTTTAAATGTGGAGACGGGTCATCAGGGTCCCGTGGTAAAAACGTGAGACACGAACATACAAACTGTGTTTGTTCAGTTTGGTGTGACGGTCTGTCTTTTATTCTCGTGCTCATTCTCAAACGTGATGATTAATGAGATCTGATTTTCTCAGCTTCCTCTTCTTGATGCTTTAAACCAGGGGTCTCCAAACTGTCCCACAAAGGGCCGGTGTGGCAACCAAACGGCAGCACACCGGACTGGACTCATTGAACCATCTGATCTCAGTCTTCAGAGTTGACTGGTCAAACTGTCGCTGCAGCCACACCGGCCCTTTGTGGGACAGTTTGGAGACCCCTGGTTTCAAGGCTTAAACTTGTCAGTACGCTGTGACATCACAGCTGGGCGTGGTCAAAGGATTACCTGTGTCAGTCCTGCCTGTGGTTTGTGCTGCAGTCATGTCCAGGTGAGGCCCCAGCTTTTTTAAGACTCTGTTCTCCTGCAGATTACCTTCTACGAGGGGAAATGCTTCACTGGCAGGAAGCTGGAGGTCAGAGGAGACTGTGATAACTTCCAGGACCGCGGCTTCATGAACAGGTGAGAAGAAAACTTTAGTTTTCAGTTTAACTGGGAAACCGGTGGAACTAGAAACGCAGGTCCGCTTCTCTCACGCCGAAGTAAATAAAAGCTGCGTGTGTCTTCAGGGTGAACTCTATCCGTGTGGAGAGTGGAGCCTGGATCTGCTATGACCACCCCGACTTCAAGGGCCAGCAGTACATCCTGGAGCATGGAGAGTACCCAGAGTTCCAGAGGTGGAACTCCCACAACGACCACATGGGATCCTGCAAGCCCGTCCGCATGGTACACGCCCCTGAGGGGCTTCATGTTCTTACTTAAAGAAACAAACGTTTCACTGTGAGCTCGGTCCCCAGAGGGTCCCCAGAGGACATCCACTGAGGAACGTCTAAACGGTGCAATGTTTGTCCTGTGTCCCTCAGCATGGAGAGCACTACCGCATCGAGATGTTCGAGGCCTGTAACTTCTCCGGTCAGTGTGTGGAGATCTGCGACGACTGTCCCTTCCTGCAGAGCCGCGGCTTCTCCAAGAACTGCATCAACTCCGTCAGGGTCTACGGAGACGGAGCGTGAGTTTGAACACAAATTAATCATTGAGGTCGTACCGGACGGTTGTTTGTTCATCGTGCATGACGATGATGGGTTGTGTATTGTGCAAATCAATTAATCAGGAAGAATACCAGCTCATGAATAACTGCCATCGATCCACCAATCATGTTTTCTGTCCGTCTTCAGCTGGGTGATGTACGAGGAGCCAAACTTCCGTGGTCGCATGTACATCGTGGAGCGTGGATACTACTGCAGCCCTAACGAGTGGCAGGCCCAGAACCCCAACATCCAGTCCATCCGCAGGGTCGCCAACTACTTCTAAACCCGGACCCCTGACCTCTGACCCCTGACCTCTGACCCCTGACACTCCCCTTTCCACCGCTGTAATCATGTACAACCAATAAACAGACTAAGATAAGAAACAGGTTTTTTTATCAAACACTGGTGTGTGTGTGTGTTTGTGTGTACTTCTGACCTCAGTACATCTCCCCTGCACGATTGAAGCAGCTTCATCTTCAGTGACGTGACACGAGTTCAGTTACGGGAGCGTCCAATCAAATCGTGTCTTAGCATCAGCTGCAGTTAGCGCGTTAGCTCCAACTTTGCTTTGTCTGTTACATCGATGATTGTCGGCTAAAATCCCGTCAGCTGTTGAACTCGTGCAAACAGAAATAACTGAGTGTTACACTGCGAGCCGCGAGCATCCAGATAATTAGAAGTATTCAGACTCAACAGGAACGACATGTCATTGAGTTTTGGAGGAAAGCTGGCACCGTAAAACAACTTTTAATCTGGAAGATTGCAGCCAACGACGTCAGTGCACAGCTGGAGTGTAATGTTGCCTAATTAAACCTGACGATGTTGATGAGCACGTTTCCTGTCTGCAGACCTGAAATCAGCCGACTCCCCCTGATCTAGTCAAACTGTGACTGAGGTGGCAGCACGACAAACGGGTTGATCGCAGCTGAGTGTGTGCACGCTGCAGCGGGTGGAGGTTTCCCCACAGTGCTCGTGGTGCTGATGTAGCTTCAAACGTTCTGCTGTCCGTTCCTCTCTGTACTCGAGTGTCTTCATGGACGTATTTCTCCTCACTGCTCGTTTAAAGTCCTCCAGTGTCTGTCCAGCTCTGACACAAAGTGTCTTCATTCAAACTGGATCAGATTTTATTCTCTAGATTTGCTGCTTCTCCCTCTGAGCAGCTGACTCTGTTACATCATTATGAAACAATGTCCCGCGGTAACCTTCGTCAGACTGGAAGAGAGAGACCACAGAACATCTGTCACCTCGAGGTCTCAGCATCTTTTATTTAACAGACAGAAAAATCAAATCATTTTCTCTATTGGCTCCATCAACAGAACTCAACATGAACATCAAATCAAATGAAGTGTGGAAACATCAAACTCTTCAATGCTCCTTTCTTCCAAAACTGTCTGACAATGAAAAGTCAACCTCCACCCGAACCTCCACCCAAACCTCCACCCGAACCTCCATCCACTCAGAGGAAACTAACATGGACGTCGCTCAGAGTTTGGCACTTTACACAGAACATAAACATTCACTGATTTCAACAGCTAACAGAGGATACGTGAAGTGTGTCACACAGTGTGTGTGTGTGTGCGTGTGTGTCACACAGTGTGTGTGTGTGTGTGTCACACAGTGTGTGTGTGTGTGTGTGTCACACAGTGTGTGTGTGTGTGCGTGTGTGTCACACAGTGTGTGTGTGTGTGTGTGTGTGTCACACAGTGTGTGTGGGCCCTCGGTTCAGGTAGGTCTTCATGGTGGCGATGAGTTCGCTCTCCTCCTCCAGCGTCAGGTCGAGGTAATCCTCCTCGTGACGAGAGATGTCCTCCAACACCTCGTTCACCAACTCGTCATCCGCTGAGAATCAACCACGGATTCATTCATTCATATCTAAATATATTTACCGAGGAAGTGATTGGAGTCTGTCGAGCGTCTGCCTGTGTCACCTGTACGTCAGGTGTGTCTTACCTGCGGAGTTGGAGGAGGTGCTGGGCTCCTCGGAGGAGGGGGCGGCGGAGGAGGAGGTGGAGGGCGGGGACATGGACAGGAGCTCCGGGGAGAGGACGCCCTGGTTGTCCAGCAGCAGCTGAGTGGCTGATTGGACGTCTCCACCCGTCAGCCTGAGAGCAGCTTCAGACACCGCCCTCTCAAAGCCCAGGTACAACAACTGCAGGGACACGGAGGACACGGAGGACACG
>CM014096.1:708044-720535 GCA_004119915.2 Collichthys lucidus | reverse complement strand
AAAGCTAGACATCATGCTACGATCCAAAGAAATTCAGGAACAAATGAGCAAGAAAGTAATTGAGCTCTATCAGTCTGGAAAAGGTTACAAATCCATTTCTAAAGCTTTGGGACTCCAGTGAACCACAGTGAGCGCCATTATCCACAAATGGTGAAAACATGGAACAGTGGTGAACCTTCCCAGGAGTGAGCGCAGCGAGGACTCCTCCAAGAGAGCCCAGAACAACATCCAAAGAACTGCAGGCCTCAATTAAGGTCAGTGTTCATGACTCCACCATGAGAAAAAAGTTTAACTATTGGGAAGGTGTATGTCCCACTACATCTGGCGTAAAGTAACACGGCAGTTCAGAGAAGGATCATACCAACGGTAAAATATGGTGGTGTGACGGTCTGGGGCTGTTCTGCTGCTTCAGGACCTGGAAGACTTGCTGTGGTAAATGAAACCATGAATTCTGTCTACCAAAAAATCCTGAAGGAGGCAATGATCCGAAACACACCTACGAGTCCCAGGGGCGCAGATAGTGGGTGTGTCAGGTGTGTCATGACACACCCACCTTTGAATGACCGTAGATCCGTCCCACCCACTTTTATGTAGCTTAACGTTTTTTTTGTTGTTTTTTTTTAACTTTGTCTTCTTCAAATCTTCTGATTCAAGCATCACGAGGAAACCAAAATATGAATTAACATAATATTTGGTTTACTGAGGTGTGTGCCAGTAGCGGTTTTAGGTACGGGCGCCATTTCGTGGGGGGCGCCACGAGCGCTCGACAATAACCTCGCAAATTTTCGATACCGCTCATTAAGACAGCGGAGCGGGTGCCCCCGTGGGCGGGGGGTTGACGAGGTAGAGGGGGAGCCGGACAGACTGATCACGGCGCATTCAGGGGCGCACGAGAAAATCTCCGTCCCGGGGGGGGCATTGGGGGCAGCTTTGTCCCCCCCCCAGTTTCTCAAACCTATCTGCGCGCCTGGCGAGTCCACCTCTGACTGGCTGAGGAGAAACTCACAATAGTTTGTTTAAACTCCTTCAGGAAATGTTCGGGGGTGTTGTGTGAGCTGCATCCTTTCACTGTCTGTATAGAGACGTGGCATGTGCAGCATCACTGACCTTGTAAATCTCAGGCCAAGCACATTCTATTGAACACACACACACACACACACACACACACACACACACACACACACACACACACACACACACACACACACACAGAATCAGCAGATGCATCAGGATGAAGGGAAGCGTCGACGCAGCAGAAACTTTTAAAGCCTCGTCTTTTGTCCAGCCCGCTGGGACCTCGCCCCTCGCTCGTCCTCCTGCCGTATATATTGGGGTGTCCAACTTTTTCTCTGTTACACTGTGTGTGTGGTTGTGGGCCAGGTTGGACAACATCCAGTGGGCAAAAATGTCGCAATACTCTGGAAAGGTGAGTAACGGCGCCGACATCCAGTTTAAATGTGGAGACGGGTCATCAGGGTCCCGTGGTAAAAACGTGAGACACGAACATACAAACTGTGTTTGTTCAGTTTGGTGTGACGGTCTGTATTTTATTCTCGTGCTCATTCTCAAACGTGATGATTAATGAGATCTGATTTTCTCAGCTTCCTCTTCTTGATGCTTTAAACCAGGGGTCTCCAAACTGTCCCACAAAGGGCCGGTGTGGCAACCAAACGGCAGCACACCGGACTGGACTCTTGAACCATCTGATCTCAGTCTTCAGAGTTGACTGGTCAAACTGTCGCTGCAGCCACACCGGCCCTTTGTGGGACAGTTTGGAGACCCCTGGTTTCAAGGCTTAAACTTGTCAGTACGCTGTGACATCACAGCTGGGCGTGGTCAAAGGATTACCTGTGTCAGTCCTGCCTGTGGTTTGTGCTGCAGTCATGTCCAGGTGAGGCCCCAGCTTTTCTAAGACTCTCTGTTCTCCTGCAGATTACCTTCTACGAGGGGAAATGCTTCACTGGCAGGAAGCTGGAGGTCAGAGGAGACTGTGATAACTTCCAGGACCGCGGCTTCATGAACAGGTGAGAAGGAAACTTTAGTTTTCAGTTTAACTGGGAAACCGGTGGAACTAGAAACGCAGGTCCGCTTCTCTCACGCCGAAGTAAATAAAAGCTGCGTGTGTCTTCAGGGTGAACTCTATCCGTGTGGAGAGTGGAGCCTGGATCTGCTATGACCACCCCGACTTCAAGGGCCAGCAGTACATCCTGGAGCATGGAGAGTACCCAGAGTTCCAGAGGTGGAACTCCCACAACGACCACATGGGATCCTGCAAGCCCGTCCGCATGGTACACGCCCCTGAGGGGCTTCATGTTCTTACTTAAAGAGACAAACGTTTCACTGTGAGCTCGGTCCCCAGAGGGTAAATCCTCACGAGTGCGACCCACATTAGCCACTGAGGACGTCTAAACGGTGCAATGTTTGTCCTGTGTCCCTCAGCATGGAGAGCACTACCGCATCGAGATGTTCGAGGCCTGTAACTTCTCCGGTCAGTGTGTGGAGATCTGCGACGACTGTCCCTTCCTGCAGAGCCGCGGCTTCTCCAAGAACTGCATCAACTCCGTCAGGGTCTACGGAGACGGAGCGTGAGTTTGAACAAATATTAATCATTGAGGTCGTACCGGACGGTTGTTTGTTCATCGTGCATGACGATGATGGGTTGTGTATTGTGCAAATCAATTAATCAGGAAGAATACCAGCTCATGAATAACTGCCATCGATCCACCAATCATGTTTTCTGTCCGTCTTCAGCTGGGTGATGTACGAGGAGCCAAACTTCCGTGGTCGCATGTACATCGTGGAGCGTGGATACTACTGCAGCCCTAACGAGTGGCAGGCCCAGAACCCCAACATCCAGTCCATCCGCAGGGTCGCCAACTACTTCTAAACCCGGACCCCTGACCCCTGACCCTCTACACTCCCCTTTCCACCGCTGTAATCATGTACAACCAATAAACAGACTAAGATAAGAAACAGGTTTTTTTATCAAACACTGGTGTGTGTGTGTGTGTGTTTGTGTGTAGTTTTGACTTCAGTACATCTCCCCTGCACGATTGAAGCAGCTTCATCTTCAGTGACGTGACACGAGTTCAGTTACGGGAGCGTCGAATCGTGTCTTAGCATCAGCTGCAGTTAGCGCGTTAGCTCCAACTTTGCTTTGTCTGTTACATCGATGATTGTCGGCTAAAATCCCGTCAGCTGTTGAACTCGTGCAAACAGAAATAACTGAGTGTTACACTGCGAGCCGCGAGCATCCAGATAATTGGAAGTATTCAGACTCAACAGGAACGACATGTCATTGAGTTTTGGAGGAAAGCTGGCACCGTGAAACAACTTTTAATCTGGAAGATTGCAGCCAACGACGTCAGTGCACAGCTGGAGTGTAATGTTGCCTAATTAAACCTGACGATGTTGTGGAGCATGAGCACGTTTCCTGTCTGCAGACCTGAAATCAGCAGACTCCCCCTGATCTAGTCAAACTGTGACTGAGGTGGCAGCACAACAAACGGGTTGATCGCAGCTGAGTGTGTGCACGCTGCAGCGGGTGGAGGTTTCCCCACAGTGCTCGTGGTGCTGATGTAGCTTCAAACGTTCTGCTGTCCGTTCCTCTCTGTACTCGAGTGTCTTCATGTCTTCATGGACGTATTTCTCCTCACTGCTCGTTTAAAGTCCTCCAGTGTCTGTCCAGCTCTGACACAAAGTGTCTTCATTCAAACTGGATCAGATTTTATTCTCTAGATTTGCTGCTTCTCCCTCTGAGCAGCTGACTCTGTTACATCATTATGAAACAATGTCCCGCGGTAACCTTCGTCAGACTGGAAGAGAGAGACCACAGAACATCTGTCACCTCGAGGTCTCAGCATCTTTTATTTAACAGACAGAAAAATCAAATCATTTTCTCTATTGGCTCCATCAACAGAACTCAACATGAACATCAAATCAAATGAAGTTTGGAAACATCAAACTCTTCAATGCTCCTTTCTTCCAAAACTGTCTGACAATATAAAGTCAACCTCCACCCGAACCTCCACCCCAACCTCCATCCACTCAGAGGAAACTAACATGGACGTCGCTCAGAGTTTGGCACTTTACACAGAACATAAACATTCACTGATTTCAACAGCTAACAGAGGATACGTGAAGTGTGTCACACAGTGTGTGTGTGCGTGTGTCACACAGTGTGTGTGTGTGTGTGTGTGTGTGTGTCACACAGTGTGTGTGTGTGTGTCACACAGTGTGTGTGTGTGTGTGTGTGTGTGTGTGTGTGTCACACAGTGTGTGTGGGCCCTCGGTTCAGGTAGGTCTTCATGGTGGCGATGAGTTCGCTCTCCTCCTCCAGCGTCAGGTCGAGGTAATCCTCCTCGTGACGAGAGATGTCCTCCAACACCTCGTTCACCAACTCGTCATCCGCTGAGAATCAACCACGGATTCATTCATTCATATCTAAATATATTTACCGAGGAAGTGATTGGAGTCTGTCGAGCGTCTGCCTGTGTCACCTGTACGTCAGGTGTGTCTTACCTGCGGAGTTGGAGGAGGTGCTGGGCTCCTCGGAGGAGGGGAGGAGGAGGAGGAGGTGGAGGGCGGGGACATGGACAGGAGCTCCGGGGAGAGGACGCCCTGGTTGTCCAGCAGCAGCTGAGTGGCTGATTGGACGTCTCCACCCGTCAGCCTGAGAGCAGCTTCAGACACCGCCCTCTCAAAGCCCAGGTACAACAACTGCAGGGACACGGAGGACACGGAGGACACGGGTCAGAACCGGGTCAGAACCGGGTCAGAACCGGGTCAGAACCAGGTCTGAACCGGGTCTGAACCGGGTCTGATGTGCTTAACGTGACAAAGCTGTTTGTTTACACACGAGACACCTGAACAGCACCTGCTGCTCCCGACAGCATTAACCCTTTCAGGTGATCTGTCTGAGTTTGACAGCAGCCGCTCAGAATCTCACTGTGGAGGTGAGCCGCAGTGACATCACCGTGACAACGCCGCGACATCGCAGTGACATCACCGTGGCAACGCCGCGACATCGCAGTGACGTCACCCTGGCAACGCCGCGACATCGCAGTGACACCACCGCGACATTGCAGTGACATCACCGTGGCAACGCCGTTACATCACCGTGGCAACGCCGTGACATCACAGCGACATTGCAGTGACATCACCGTGGCAACGCCGCGACATCGCAGTGACACCACCGCGACATCGCAGTGATATCGCAGTGACATCACCGTGGCAACGCCGTGACATCGCAGTGACATCACCGTGGCAACGGCGCGACATCGCAGTGACATCACCGCGACATTGCAGTGACATCACCGTGGCAACGCCGTGACATCGCAGTGACATTGCAGTGACATCACCGTGGCAACGCCGCGACATCGCAGTGACATTGCAGTGATCGCCGTGACATCGCAGTGACATCGCAGTGACATTGCAGTGATCGCCGTGACATCGCAGTGACATCACCGTGGCAACGCCGCGACATCGCAGTGACACCACCGCGACATCGCAGTGATATCGCAGTGACATCACCGTGGCAACGCAGTGACATCACCGTGGCAACGCCGCGACATCGCAGTGACATCACCGTGGCAACGCCGTGACATCGCAGTGACATCGCAGTGACATCACCGTGGCAACGCCGCGACATCGCAGTGACATTGCAGTGATCGCCGTGACATCGCAGTGACATCGCAGTGACATTGCAGTGATCGCCGTGACATCGCAGTGACATCACCGTGGCAACGCCGCGACATCGCAGTGACATCGCAGTGATCGCCGTGACATTGCAGTGATCGCCGTGACATCGCAGTGACATCACAGTGACATCACAGTGATCGCCGTGACATCGCAGTGACATCGCAGTGACATCGCAGTGACATCACTGTGACATCGCAGTGACATCGCAGTGACATCACTGTGACATCACTGTGACATCGCAGTGACATCGCAGTGACATCGCAGTGACGCATTCAAATAAACCTGATTTTGACAGATTCGGACTCTAGATAAAATCCTCAGATGCCGAGCCGAGCCCTTCAAAGTGGCCTCACAGGTCTCTGAGGCAGGTGTGACCTGGATCACCTGCTGACACTAGCAGACATCACCGAGACATCGCAGTGACATCACCGTGACATCGCAGTGACATCACCGTGACATCGCAGTGACATCACCGTGACATCGCAGTGACATCACCGTGACATCACCGTGACATTGCAGTGACATCACCGTGACATTGCAGTGATCGCCGTGACATCGCAGTGACATCGCAGTGATCGCCGTGACATCACCGTGACATTGCAGTGATCGCCGTGACATCACTGTGACATTGCAGTGATCGCCGTGACATTGCAGTGATCGCCGTGACATCGCAGTGACATCGCAGTGAACGCCGTGACATCACCGTGACATTGCAGTGACATCACCGTGACATTGCAGTGATCGCCGTGACATTGCAGTGACATTGCAGTGACATCACCGTGACATTGCAGTGATCGCCGTGACATCGCAGTGACATCACCGTGGCAACGCCGCGACATCGCAGTGACATCGCAGTGATCGCCGTGACATCGCAGTGACATCGCAGTGATCGCCGTGACATTGCAGTGACATCACCGTGACATTGCAGTGATCGCCGTGACATCGCAGTGACATCACCGTGGCAACGCCGCGACATCGCAGTGACATCGCAGTGATCGCCGTGACATCGCAGTGACATCGCAGTGATCGCCGTGACATTGCAGTGACATTGCAGTGACATTGCAGTGACATCGCAGTGACATTGCAGTGACATCGCAGTGACATCGCAGTGACATCGCAGTGACATCGCAGTGACATCGCAGTGACATCGCAGTGATCGCCGTGACATTGCAGTGACATCGCAGTGACATTGCAGTGACATTGCAGTGATCGCCGTGACATTGCAGTGACATCGCAGTGACATCGCAGTGACATCGCAGTGATCGCCGTGACATTGCAGTGACATCGCAGTGACATTGCAGTGACATTGCAGTGACATCGCAGTGACATCGCCGTGGCAACGCCGCGACATCGCAGTGACATCGCAGTGATCGCCGTGACATCGCAGTGACATCACTGTGACGCATTCAAATAAACCTGATTTTGACAGATTCTGACTCTAGATAAAATCCTCAGATGCCGAGCCGAGCCCTTCAAAGTGGCCTCACAGGTCTCTGAGGCAGGTGTGACCTGGATCACCTGCTGACACTAGCAGGTGTTAGAGGCTGTCTGTCTTTCAGTGCATGTTCAGTGTTCAGGTCCTCGTGTGAAACTACCTGCAGCTCTGCAGTACCTGCTCCACCTTGTCCGGGCTCACCCCCTCTGTGTTGTTGTTGGTCACCAGAGACGCTTGGCTGGAGTCCAGGAGGATCTGAAGACAGAGAGAGAGAGCACCTTTAACTGAAGACCATGAGACGCAGCCGAAAGCTCCACGTCTGTCAAAGAACATGTGGACACACGACCTTCAGGACAGACTGTGACAGGACACATTATCTGTCCACAGGTCAGAGGAGTCCACGCTTTAGACAGACAGGAGACAGACAGACAGACAGGCAGACACTGACTCCATAAGCTTTGTCCACGTCTCCGTCAGCGTGGTGCAGAGCTCTGGTGGCGTCTCTCCTGGAGAATCCCAGCTCTGTGAGGGTGGAGATAGCCTCCATCCTCCTGCTCCTCTTCCTCCTCTCCCTCTGCTTCAGCTCCTCTCGCTCCTGATGACACAACAGAAAAAAAACAGCTGTAGCTCCTCCTTTCCTTTCCATCCTGCCTTAATGCTGCTGCTGTAGATCCGACATGAGAAGGTTAGCTACCTCATGCTGACTGGATTATATTCTGTGTGTGTGTGTGTGTGTGTGTGTGTGTGTGTGTGTGTGTGTGTGTGTGTGTGTGTGTGTGTACCTGTCTCTGGTTGCTGATGTGGATGGCGGCCTCCTGCAGGTCTCCCTGACAGGCTCGCAGGCCGAGTCGAGCCTCTCTCTCAGTGAAACCCAGAGTCATCAGCTGAGCCATCTTCTCTGAGTCCAGACACAGACGACTGTACAGAGACTCCACCTGACACACACACACACACACACACACACACACACACACACACACACACTTTAAAAAGAGTGAAACACTCTACGTCCCATGATGCAACTGTCCTCTCCTAAAGTAATGTCCAGGTGAGTGTCTGTCACTCTACAGCTGTTCTCACTATGTGACGCTGCTTTTAGCTCATGTTAGCTACTGTTAGCGCTTGTCAGCTCGTGTTAGCTGCTGTTAGCTCATGTTAGCTGCTGTTAGCTCATGTTAGCTACTGTTAGCTCATGTTAGCTGCTGTTAGCTCATGTTAGCTGCTGCTGTTAGCTCATGTTAGCTGCTGCTGTTAGCTCATGTTAGCTGCTGCTGTTAGCTCATGTTAGCTGCGGCTGTTAGCTCATGTTAGCTGCTGTTAGCTCATGTTAGCTGCTGTTAACTCTTGTTAGCTGCTGTTAGCTCATGTTAACTGCTGCTGTTAACTCTTGTTAGCTGCTGTTAGCTCTTGTTAGCTGCTGTTAGCTCTTGTTAGCTGCTGTTAGCTCTTGTTAGCTGCTGTCAGCTCATGTTAGCTGCTGCTGTTAGCTCTTGTTAGCTGCTGTTAGCTCTTGTTAGCTCATGTTAGCTGCTGTCAGCTCATGTTAGCTGCTGTTAGCTGCTGTTAGCTCATGTTAGCTGCTGTTAGCTCATGTTAGCTGCTGTCAGCTCATGTTAGCTGCTGTCAGCTCATGTTAGCTCATGTTAGCTGCTGTTAGCTCATGTTAGCTGCTGTTAGCTCATGTTAGCTGCTGCTGGTGACCTGGTTGATGATTGGCAGTTTGATAAGAAGTAATGTAATCAGAACAAATACTCGAGTATTTGTGACAGATGTTGGTTTACAGTGGTACACACACACACACACACACACACACACACACACACACACACACACACACACACACACACACACACACACACACACACACACACAGCAGCGAGCAGTTAACACACTTACTTTGGACAGTTGGTGTCGAGCCTGAGCGTCGTTTCCTTCGATGTAGGAGAGGAGACTCTGGAGGAGGTACAGTCGGAGGAACAGCACCTCCTCTCTGCCTGTGTTACCCTGACAACACACACACTTACATGTACAGCTGTCCGTGACACACATTTGGTTACTGTTTGTCTACCTGTGTGTGTGCTGCCTCACCTTGATCATGAGCAGCCTCTGCTGCTGCTCTCCGTAGCACTGCAGGAAACAGTCCTCGGCTCTCTGCAGTCGGCTCTTGCCGTCGTCCAGACAGGACAGAGCCTCCAGAGCTCGGTAACACCACACGATGTCCAGCTGCAGGACGGCGTAGTTATCCACCGAGCTGAGCAGAGCCGAGCCGCATTTACTGCACACGCAGACACACACACACACACACACACACACACACACACACCACACACACACACACACACATGATGTCAGACTCTGATGTCAGAGTGATGTCAGAGTGATGTCAGAGTGATGTCAGTGTGATGTCAGAGTGATGTCAGAGTGATGTCAGAGTGATGTCAGTGTGATGTCAGTGTGATGTCAGTGTGATGTCAGAGTGATGTCAGAGTGATGTCAGAGTGATGTCAGTGTGATGTCAGAGTGATGTCAGTGTGATGTCAGAGTGATGTCAGAGTGATGTCAGTGTGATGTCAGTGTGATGTCAGAGTGATGTCAGAGTGATGTCAGAGTGATGTCAGTGTGATGTCAGAGTGATGTCAGTGTGATGTCAGAGTGATGTCAGAGTGATGTCAGTGTGATGTCAGAGTGATGTCAGTGTGATGTCAGAGTGATGTCAGTGTGATGTCAGAGTGATGTCAGAGTGATGTCAGTGTGATGTCAGAGTGATGTCAGTGTGATGTCAGAGTGATGTCAGTGTGATGTCAGTGTGATGTCAGTGTGATGTCAGAGTGATGTCAGAGATGTCAGAGTGATGTCAGTGTGATGTCAGTGTGATGTCAGAGTGATGTCAGTGTGATGTCAGAGTGATGTCAGTGTGATGTCAGAGTGATGTCAGTGTGATGTCAGTGTGATGTCAGAGTGATGTCAGAGTGATGTCAGAGTGATGTCAGAGTGATGTCAGTGTGATGTCAGAGTGATGTCAGAGTGATGTCAGAGTGATGTCAGAGTGATGTCAGTGTGATGTCAGTGTGATGTCAGAGTGATGTCAGCGTACCTGAACTGCTGGTCGGCCTGCAGCAGGTGACACAGAGCGTTGTCAAACTGCTTCTTCTTCATCAAAGAACGACCTTTCTCATGGAAACCCATGGCCAGGATCAGAGCCTGACGAGACATGATGGAAACATTGATTATGGAAACATTGATCATGGAAACATTGATTATGGAAACATTGATCATGGAAACACTGATCATGGAAACAGTGATCATGGAAACATTGATCATGGAAACACTGATCATGGAAACACTGATCATGGAAACATTGATCATGGAAACACTGATCATGGAAACATTGATCATGGAAACACTGATCATGGAAACATTGATCATAGAAACATTGATCATAGAAACATTGATCATGGAAACATTGACCAGACTTCACTATGGAAACATTGATCATGGAAACATTGATCATAGAAACATTGATCATAGAAACATTGATCATGGAAACATTGATCATAGAAACATTGATCATAGAAACATTGATCATGGAAACATTGACCAGACTTCACTATGGAAACATTGATCATGAAAACATTGATCAGACTTTACTATGGAAACATTGATCATGGAAACATTGATCATGGAAACATTGATCAGACTTCACTATGGAAACATTGATCATGAAAACATTGATCAGACTTCACTATGGAAACATTGATCATGAAAACATTGATCAGACTTCACTATGGAAACATTGATCATGGAAACATTGATCATGGAAACATTGATCATGGAAACATTGATCATGGAAACATTGATCAGACTTCACTATGGAAACATTGATCATGGAAACATTGATCATGGAAACATTGATCATGGAAACATTGATCATGGAAACATTGATCATGGAAACATTGATCAGACTTCACTATGGAAACACTGATCATGGAAACATTGATCATGGAAACATTGATCATGGAAACATTGATCAGACTCTCTACCTTCTTCTCCTCATGAGGGATCTTCAGAGGGTTTCCTCTCTGGTCAGCGATCTCCAGGAAAGGAGTCGAGTCTGGATCTTCACTGCCGTCTGACAGACACACAGATGATGAGACAGTTTGATCTGACAGACAGACAGACAGACAGACAGACAGACAGACAGACAGAGACAGACAGACAGACAGACAGACAGACAGACAGACAGACAGACCTCTCTCTGACAGGATCTG
Organism: Collichthys lucidus; assembly: GCA_004119915.2. Classification (NCBI taxonomy): domain Eukaryota; kingdom Metazoa; phylum Chordata; class Actinopteri; family Sciaenidae; genus Collichthys; species Collichthys lucidus. Next base: position 709,132 of record CM014096.1, on the reverse strand, counting down.
GAAACCTTTCTGGGTCCTCTGGACACTCTCGTCTTGGTTCTTCTTCTTCTCCTCTTCTTCACTCAGCTGTTGTTTCCACTCGGTGTCGCTCACCTTCAGCACCATCATCTTACTGTGGTTCTTCACACCCTGCTCATCCAGACGCTGGTCTGACACACACACACACGCACACACACACACACACACACACACACACACACACACACACACACACACACACACAGTTAACTTCTCGGATGGTCCTGGTGACCTCGGGACACTTTTGTCTCCGTAACTGAAAGGTGATCGTCACTTCCTTTAAGTTCACAACAGCTGTACTGCACAGTGCTGTAACACAGCAGGAAGTACATAGAGTACACAGAGTAGTACACAGAGTAGTACACAGAGGAGTAGTAATCTTAACGCAGACACTAAACTCACCAACGCTCAGAGTTTTCCCGTTCAGGATAAGTTTGATGTATTTAAGGCCGTACTCGTCTCCAATCCTACAGCACAGGAACACACACACACACACACACACACACACACACACACACACACACACAATGAGGACATGTGATCATCTGTGTGTGTGTGTGGTGTGTGTGTGTGTGTGTGTGTGTGTGTGTGTGTGTGTGTGTGTATGAGTGTGTATGAGTGTGTACCTGTCCACCACCTCCTGAACCAACACATCCAGCCTCGTCTCCAAGTGGTTCTTTGTCTTTGGATCCTGAAAGAATGCAGAGATGCTGTTTCAGTTGCAGACTCGTCACCTGCATGCCTCCTCCATCCAGACTCAACTTCTGAGTTCTGAGAGTTCTAAGAGTTCTAAGAATTTTAAGAGTTCTGAGTGTTCTAAGAGTTCTGGGAGTTCTGAGAGTTTTAAGAGTTCTGAGAGTTTTAAGAGTTCTAAGAGTTCTGCGAGGTCTGAGAGTTCTAAGAGTTCTGAGAGTTCTGAGAGTTTTAAGAGTTCTGAGAGTTTTAAGAGTTCTGAGAGTTTTAAGAGTTCTGAGAGTTTTAAGAGTTCTGAGAGTTTTAAGAGTTCTGAGAGTTCTAAGAGTTCTGAGAGTTTTAAGAGTTCTGAGTGTTCTAAGAGTTTTAAGAGTTCT
>CM014096.1:682656-707944 GCA_004119915.2 Collichthys lucidus | reverse complement strand
GACGGTGTGTGTTGGTGACGGTGGTGTTGTTGGTGACGGTGGTGTTGTTGGTGACGGTGGTGTTGTCGGTGACGGTGCTGTTGTTGGTGACGGTGGTGTTGTCGGTGACGGTGGTGTTGTCGGTGACGGTGGTGTTGTCAGTGACGGTGCTGTTGTCGGTGACGGTGCTGTTGTCGGTGACGGCGCGGGGACGGTGGTGTTGTCAGTGATGGTGCTGCTGTTGGTGACGGTGGTGTTGTTGGTGACGGTGGTGGTGTCAGTGATGGTGGTGTTGTTGGTGACGGTGGTGTTGTCAGTGACGGTGCTGTTGTCGGTGACGGTGCTGTTGTCGGTGACGGCGCGGGGACGGTGGTGGTGTCAGTGATGGTGCTGCTGTTGGTGACGGTGGTGTTGTTGGTGACGGTGGTGTTGTTGGTGACGGTGGTGGTGTCAGTGATGGTGGTGTTGTCGGTGACGGTGGTGTTGTCGGTGACGGTGGTGTTGTCAGTGACGGTGCTGTTGTCGGTGACGGCGCGGGGACGGTGGTGTTGTCAGTGATAGTGGTGTTGTCGGTGACGGTGCTGTTGTCGGTGACGGTGCTGTTGTCAGTGACGGCGCGGGGACGGTGGTGTTGTCAGTGATAGTGGTGTTGTCGGTGACGGTGCTGTTGTCGGTGACGGTGCCGTTGTCGGTGACGGTGCCGTTGTCGGTGACGGTGCCGTTGTCGGTGACGGTGCTGTTGTCAGTGACGGCGGTGTTGTCAGTGATAGTGGTGTTGTCGGTGACGGTGCCGTTGTCGGTGACGGTGCCGTTGTCGGTGACGGTGCTTTTGTCGGTGCTGTTGTCGGTGACGGTGCTGTTGTCGGTGACGGTGCTGTTGTCGGTGACGGCGCGGGGACGGTGCTGTGTGTGTGACGGTGCTGTTGTCGGTTGAGGTGCTGTGTTGTCAGTGACGGTGTGTTCAGTGTCCCCGCCTCCACCCTCTACAGTTTGCCGGCCCAGAGAAGGTGACCGTGACCGGTCCTGGTCCTGGTCTCTGAAATCCTCTTTGGTCCGTGGGCTCGGTTCCTCTTTGAGTCCTGGAGGCCAGGCTGTTTTCATTCTGATAACGTTCTCTGTGTAATGTTCAGAAACGTTTGAAACACGCGCCACATGTGGTCGTTCAGTGAACTGCAGTCAGTTTCCACGAGAAACAACTCACATATAGAATAACATTATCGTAACGTTACCGCAACATTCCTGTGTTTTATCTGGACTGTTAGCTCTGTAATGCTAACTAGCTTGCTGTTCACAAATCACCATGACGCGACCAACAGCTAAGCCCCAGCCAGCCGACTAATCCTTAGCTTAGCTTCAGTTAGCACGTTAGCTCCACTTAGCTTTAGACGCTACACCATTTATTTTTGGCTAACGTCACGTCTGTCTTCAGAGAAGAGTTAGCATCACGTTAGCTGAAAACTAAAATAACTTCTACACCCACAGTGTTGGGTTAGCAATGAAGGTTAGCGAGCATCAAGCTAACGCTAACCAGCAACACCAGCTGACATAAAACGATGATAACGATATATGTGACATGCAGTAACGTTAGACGTTTAACTCTGTGCTGTTGTTAGCGGACTGCGTTGCTAAGCTAACGTTATCTTTGACTCTGTGCTGTTGTTGTTAACGGACTGCCTTGCTAAGCTAATGTTAGTTTCGACTGTGTGCTGTTGTTAACGGACTGCGTTGCTAAGCTAACATTAGCTTTGACTCTGTGCTGTTGTTGGCGGACTGCGTTGCTAAGCTAACGTTAGCTTTGACTCTGTGCTGTTGTTAACGGACTGCGTTGCTAAGCTAACGTTAGCTTTGACTCTGTGCTGTTGTTGGCGGACTGCGTTGCTAAGCTAACGTTAGCTTTGACTCTGTGCTGTTGTTAACGGACTGCGTTGCTAAGCTAACGTTAGCTTTCACTCTGTGCTGTTGTCGTTAGCGGACTGCGTTGCTAAGCTAACGTTAGCTTTGACTCTGTGCTGTTGTTAACGGACTGCGTTGCTAAGCTAACGTTAGCTTGTGTTGTAATCACTGCTGTCAGATAAACAAACGTCTCTTTGTGATGACTCAGTGTTTTTTGAACGTTTCCTGAAGATCACTTCATCACTTAGCTTCACATTTATTGGCCGTCCTCGGAGCAGCCGCTGACCTCCAGGCGATCACACTGAAAGCTGACACACGGACAGGAAGAGGATTTCAGAGGTGTGGATCCAGGACGTCTGCCTCCGACAGGTTCGCCTTGAGATCTTACCAGAGCCTCTTTGCCACCTCCTGCTACAGATGCCTGGTAGGGACAATCTTTATCTGTTGGTGATTTTAGGACTTTGCTTTGGGGGAGATTTTCCTGCCTCTTCTTACCGGCTCCCCATCTGTCATTTACCTCTCCCTTTTCAATGACAATTACATCAGAGATATTAGTGTGAGTGAGTGAGGCTCAGCATGCACATCATCTTCATCAATGACAACAGCTGACATGCAGCCTGGTGGTTACCATGGTTACTGTTCAGAGCGGGAAACCAACACCACGGCCCCGCTTTCTGTCATCGCCATCACTCTGCAGAACAAGAGAGGTGATTCACGTTTTTAACATGTGACTCACTTCAGCTGTTCGCCGGTCAAACACGTGATGACACCGTCAGGGCCGCTGTGTTGGTCTCTCGCTCTCTGGTTCTACGTCATGGTGGAGGTCAGGCGATGATGTGTTAAAAACAGACGCACTCAAACTCCGCTCACCTGTCTCAACTTCCACTCCTGCTCCTGTTCGGATTCTTTGGGTCTCAGCGGGTCTTTGTACGCCCCCTCCGTATCCATGGAAACGGGGTCATAAGGCCCTCCTGGTGGCGGCGGCGGTGGGTGCTGCTGCTGATGCTGCTGCTGCTGCAGTGCCAGCGGTTGGTGGCGTTTGAGTGGGTCGCTGGACAGCTGCACCTTGTTGATGCGCTGAGCTGCCCGGTTATCTCGAGCTTTTTGCTGCCGAACAGAGACCACCGTCAATACACAACCACTATCAAACCAATAACTAACATTCAGACAACGTTTACATAACCTGAGGAGAGCGCCACAACCTTAGACGACCTTCAGTGTTTGATTTGATCAGAAGAACTCACCACGAAGGGCGCTCGGTCCTGAGAGCTGGCCTTCCTCCACAGCTTGGCGATCTGCTTCACTCTGGTGGACCAGTCTGAGACACACACACACACACACACACACACACACACAGTGTATTGAGCAAGTAGTCCTTTAAACAGGTGTGTGTGTGTGTGTGTGTTTGTGTGTGTGTGTGTACCTGGATACTGCTCCTTCAGCTGGGGGAAGTTGGTGTTGCAGTAGAGGACGGGAGCGACGGTGGCCATCTCTCCCAGCGTCTCCTCCTTCTCCCACTTCAACATGCTCCTCTGAGCCGTCGACATCACATCCTGCTCGCCCCCCTCTCCTCCTGCCGGCCCCTGATTGGCCGAGGCTGGCCCGGGGGCGAGGCAGGGCAGAGGAACGGGAGCGGCACCGCCGGGCGGGGGCAGCCTGAAGCCCGTCGGACCCTGGGCACCGCCGGGCATCATGGGAGTGTTAGGAAAGTGAGGAGCAGCTCCCATCATGCCGTTCACCAGCGGGAGGCGAGGAAACACAGCAGCTGCTGACAGGAAGTCCACACAAACAGGAAGTCTGTTTACTTACTGATTGACAGCAGCCAATAGAGAGACTTCACTACTGATCAATGTTTACATCATGAAGTCTGCACATCACCTGTGTGTGTGTGTGTACCTGCGTGCTGTGTGTGTACCTACATGCTGTGTGTGTGTGTACCTGCGTGCTGTGTGTGTACCTACATGCTGTGTGTGTGTGTACCTGCGTGCTGTGTGTGTACCTACATGCTGTGTGTGTGTGTACCTGCGTGCTGTGTGTGTACCTACATGCTGTGTGTGTGTGTGTGTACCTACATGCTGTGTGTGTGTGTGTGTGTACCTGCGTGCTGTGTGTGTACCTACATGCTGTGTGTGTGTGTACCTGCGTGCTGTGTGTGTACCTGCATGCTGTGTGTGTACCTACATGCTGTGTGTGTGTGTACCTGCGTGCTGTGTGTGTACCTACATGCTGTGTGTGTGTGTGTGTACCTACGTGCTGTGTGTGTGTGTACCTGCGTGCTGTGTGTGTACCTACATGCTGTGTGTGCTGTGTGTGTGTGTACCTACATGCTGTGTGTGCTGTGTGTGTGTGTACCTGCGTGCTGTGTGTGTGTGTGTACCTGCGTGCTGTGTGTGCTGTGTGTGTGTACCTGCGTGCTGTGTGTGTGTGTGTACCTGCGTGCTGTGTGTGTGTGTACCTGCGTGCTGTGTGTGCTGTGTGTGTGTACCTGCGTGCTGTGTGTGTGTGTACCTGCGTGCTGTGTGTGCTGTGTGTACCTGCGTGCTGTGTGTGCTGTGTGTGTGTACCTGCGTGCTGTGTGTACCTGTGTGCTGTGTGTGCTGTGTGTGTGTACCTGCGTGCTGTGTGTGCTGTGTGTGTGTACCTGCGTGCTGTGTGTGTGTGTACCTGTGTGCTGTGTGTGCTGTGTGTGTGTACCTGCTTGCTGTGTGTGCTGTGTGTGTGTGTACCTGCGTGCTGCGTGTGTGTGTGTACCTGTGTGCTGCGTGTGCTGTGTGTGTGTACCTGCGTGCTGTGTGTACCTGTGTGCTGTGTGTGCTGTGTGTGTGTACCTGCGTGCTGTGTGTGCTGTGTGTGTGTACCTGCGTGCTGTGTGTGTGTGTACCTGTGTGCTGTGTGTGCTGTGTGTGTGTACCTGCTTGCTGTGTGTGCTGTGTGTGTGTGTACCTGCGTGCTGCGTGTGTGTGTGTACCTGTGTGCTGCGTGTGTGTACCTGCGTGCTGTGTGCTGGTCTTGCTCCCAGCAGCAGTGTGTGTGTGCTGGCTCTGCTCTGGTTGGTTGCTGTTTGGACTGAGGACAGCAGTGAACACCTCCTCAACATCCTTCCCCTCCAGCTCTGCACACAAACATCAGCATCAATGGTCGGACCTGCAGCTCAGCATCGAGTCAAGCCGAGCCGACACGACCAACACTTACCTGGGATCTTGTAGAGTTTGCTGAGGATGGCACCTGAAAAACAGAGACAGTCAGACGGGTGTCAGACAGACGGCACCCCGAGCCTCTCTCTGATTGGTCAGACAGCGTGGACTCACCGTCAGTCACCATCTTGTCCAGCTCAGGACTCAAGATGGCGTCCAGAGGCTCCTCCTGCACCACCCTCTGGCCACGCCCACTTCCTGTCAAAGACGGGTCATCAGCCATGATGTCAAGACCAGCTGAGAGACAGACAGGCAGAGAGAGACAGAGAGGGAGAGGAGCAGTCAGTGTTATCTGGAGGAGGAAAAACAGGAGGAGCAGTCAGTGTTATCTGGAGGAGGAAAAACAGGAGGAGCAGTCAGTGTTATCTGGAGGAGGAAAAACAGGAGGAGCAGTCAGTGTTATCTGGAGGAGGAAAAACAGGAGGAGCAGTCAGTGTTATCTGGAGGAGGATAAACAGGAGGAGTAGTCAGTGTTATCTGGAGGAGGAGGAAGGTTGTCCTGTGGAGTCTTACCGAATGGAGAGGGGGAGCGCTCCACCTGGAACGTACCTGAAAACAAATACGCACAGTCATGGTCAGGGAGCAGATACGCACAGTCATGGTCAGAGATACGCACAGTCATGGTCAGAGAGCAGATACGCACAGTCATGGTCAGAGAGCAGATACGCACAGTCATGGTCAGAGATACGCACAGTCATGGTCAGAGAGCAGGTACGCACAGTCATGGTCAGAGAGCAGATACGCACAGTCATGGTCAGAGAGCAGATACGCACAGTCATGGTCAGAGAGCAGATACGCACAGTCATGGTCAGAGAGCAGATACGCACAGTCATGGTCAGAGAGCAGATACGCACAGTCATGGTCAGAGAGCAGATACGCACAGTCATGGTCAGAGATACGCACAGTCATGGTCAGAGAGCAGATACGCACAGTCATGGTCAGAGAGCAGGTACGCACAGTCATGGTCAGAGATACGCACAGTCATGGTCAGAGAGCAGATACGCACAGTCATGGTCAGAGAGCAGATACGCACAGTCATGGTCAGAGAGCAGATACGCACAGTCATGGTCAGAGAGCAGATACGCACAGTCATGGTCAGAGAGCAGATACGCACAGTCATGGTCAGAGAGCAGATACGCACAGTCATGGTCAGAGATACGCACAGTCATGGTCAGAGAGCAGGTACGCACAGTCATGGTCAGAGAGCAGGTACGCACAGTCATGGTCAGAGATACGCACAGTCATGGTCAGAGAGCAGATACGCACAGTCATGGTCAGAGAGCAGATACGCACAGTCATGGTCAGAGAGCAGGTACGCACAGTCATGGTCAGAGAGCAGGTACGCACAGTCATGGTCAGAGAGCAGATACGCACAGTCATGGTCAGAGAGCAGGTACACACAGTCATGGTCAGAGAGCAGATACGCACAGTCATGGTCAGAGATACGCACAGTCATGGTCAGAGAGCAGATACGCACAGTCATGGTCAGAGATACGCACAGTCATGGTCAGAGAGCAGGTACGCACAGTCATGGTCAGAGAGCAGGTACGCACAGTCATGGTCAGAGATACGCACAGTCATGGTCAGAGAGCAGATACGCACAGTCATGGTCAGAGAGCAGATACGCACAGTCATGGTCAGAGAGCAGGTACGCACAGTCATGGTCAGAGAGCAGATACGCACAGTCATGGTCAGAGGTACGCACAGTCATGGTCAGAGAGCAGGTACGCACAGTCATGGTCAGAGAGCAGGTACGCACAGTCATGGTCAGAGAGCAGGTACGCACAGTCATGGTCAGAGAGCAGATACGCACAGTCATAGTCAGAGATACGCACAGTCATGGTCAGAGATACGCACAGTCATGGTCAGAGATACGCACAGTCATGGTCAGAGAGCAGGTACACGCACAGTCATGGTCAGAGAGCAGATACGCACAGTCATGGTCAGAGAGCAGGTACACGCACAGTCATGGTCAGAGAGCAGATACGCACAGTCATGGTCAGAGAGCAGATACGCACAGTCATGGTCAGAGATACGCACAGTCATGGGTCAGAGAGCAGGTACGCACAGTCATGGTCAGAGAGCAGATACGCACAGTCATGGTCAGAGAGCAGGTACGCACAGTCATGGTCAGAGAGCAGGTACACACAGTCATGGTCAGAGAGCAGATACGCACAGTCATGGTCAGAGATACGCACAGTCATGGTCAGAGAGCAGATACGCACAGTCATGGTCAGAGAGCAGGTACGCACAGTCATGGTCAGAGAGCAGGTACGCACAGTCATGGTCAGAGAGCAGGTACGCACAGTCATGGTCAGAGATACGCACAGTCATGGTCAGAGATACGCACAGTCATGGTCAGAGATACGCACAGTCATGGTCAGAGAGCAGGTACGCACAGTCATGGTCAGAGCAGATACGCACAGTCATGGTCAGAGAGCAGATACGCACAGTCATGGTCAGAGGCAGGTACGCACAGTCATGGTCAGAGAGCAGGTACGCACAGTCATGGTCAGAGAGCAGATACGCACAGTCATGGTCAGAGAGCAGGTACACACAGTCATGGTCAGAGAGCAGGTACGCACAGTCATGGTCAGAGAGCAGATACGCACAGTCATGGTCAGAGAGCAGGTACACACAGTCATGGTCAGAGAGCAGATACGCACAGTCATGGTCAGAGATACGCACAGTCATGGTCAGAGAGCAGATACGCACAGTCATGGTCAGAGATACGCACAGTCATGGTCAGAGAGCAGATACGCACAGTCATGGTCAGAGATACGCACAGTCATGGTCAGAGATACGCACAGTCATGGTCAGAGATACGCACAGTCATGGTCAGAGATACGCACAGTCATGGTCAGAGAGCAGGTACGCACAGTCATGGTCAGAGATACGCACAGTCATGGTCAGAGATACGCACAGTCATGGTCAGAGATACGCACAGTCATGGTCAGAGAGCAGATACGCACAGTCATGGTCAGAGATACGCACAGTCATGGTCAGAGAGCAGATACGCACAGTCATGGTCAGAGATACGCACAGTCATGGTCAGAGAGCAGATACGCACAGTCATGGTCAGAGATACGCACAGTCATGGTCAGAGAGCAGATACGCACAGTCATGGTCAGAGATACGCACAGTCATGGTCAGAGATACGCACAGTCATGGTCAGAGATACGCACAGTCATGGTCAGAGATACGCACAGTCATGGTCAGAGAGCAGATACGCACAGTCATGGTCAGAGATACGCACAGTCATGGTCAGAGATACGCACAGTCATGGTCAGAGATACGCACAGTCATGGTCAGAGAGCAGATACGCACAGTCATGGTCAGAGAGCAGGTACGCACAGTCATGGTCAGAGAGCAGATACGCACAGTCATGGTCAGAGAGCAGGTACGCACAGTCATGGTCAGAGAGCAGATACGCACAGTCATGGTCAGAGAGCAGGTACACACAGTCATGGTCAGAGAGCAGATACGCACAGTCATGGTCAGAGAGCAGATACGCACAGTCATGGTCAGAGAGCAGGTACGCACAGTCATGGTCAGAGAGCAGATACGCACAGTCATGGTCAGAGAGCAGATACGCACAGTCATGGTCAGAGAGCAGATACGCACAGTCATGGTCAGAGAGCAGGTACGCACAGTCATGGTCAGAGAGCAGGTACACACAGTCATGGTCAGAGAGCAGATACGCACAGTCATGGTCAGAGATACGCACAGTCATGGTCAGAGAGCAGATACGCACAGTCATGGTCAGAGAGCAGGTACGCACAGTCATGGTCAGAGAGCAGGTACGCACAGTCATGGTCAGAGAGCAGGTACGCACAGTCATGGTCAGAGATACGCACAGTCATGGTCAGAGATACGCACAGTCATGGTCAGAGAGCAGGTACGCACAGTCATGGTCAGAGAGCAGATACGCACAGTCATGGTCAGAGAGCAGATACGCACAGTCATGGTCAGAGAGCAGGTACGCACAGTCATGGTCAGAGAGCAGGTACGCACAGTCATGGTCAGAGAGCAGATACGCACAGTCATGGTCAGAGAGCAGGTACACACAGTCATGGTCAGAGAGCAGGTACGCACAGTCATGGTCAGAGAGCAGATACGCACAGTCATGGTCAAGAGCAGGTACACACAGTCATGGTCAGAGAGCAGATACGCACAGTCATGGTCAGAGATACGCACAGTCATGGTCAGAGAGCAGATACGCACAGTCATGGTCAGAGATACGCACAGTCATGGTCAGAGAGCAGATACGCACAGTCATGGTCAGAGATACGCACAGTCATGGTCAGAGATACGCACAGTCATGGTCAGAGATACGCACAGTCATGGTCAGAGAGCAGATACGCACAGTCATGGTCAGAGAGCAGGTACGCACAGTCATGGTCAGAGAGCAGATACGCACAGTCATGGTCAGAGAGCAGGTACGCACAGTCATGGTCAGAGAGCAGATACGCACAGTCATGGTCAGAGAGCAGGTACACACAGTCATGGTCAGAGAGCAGGTACACACAGTCATGGTCAGAGAGCAGATACGCACAGTCATGGTCAGAGATACGCACAGTCATGGTCAGAGAGCAGGTACGCACAGTCATGGTCAGAGAGCAGGTACGCACAGTCATGGTCAGAGAGCAGGTACACACAGTCATGGTCAGAGAGCAGATACGCACAGTCATGGTCAGAGAGCAGGTACACACAGTCATGGTCAGAGAGCAGGTACGCACAGTCATGGTCAGAGAGCAGGTACGCACAGTCATGGTCAGAGAGCAGGTACGCACAGTCATGGTCAGAGATACGCACAGTCATGGTCAGAGATACGCACAGTCATGGTCAGAGATACGCACAGTCATGGTCAGAGAGCAGGTACGCACAGTCATGGTCAGAGAGCAGATACGCACAGTCATGGTCAGAGATACGCACAGTCATGGTCAGAGAGCAGATACGCACAGTCATGGTCAGAGAGCAGGTACGCACAGTCATGGTCAGAGAGCAGATACGCACAGTCATGGTCAGAGAGCAGATACGCACAGTCATGGTCAGAGAGCAGGTACACACAGTCATGGTCAGAGAGCAGATACGCACAGTCATGGTCAGAGATACGCACAGTCATGGTCAGAGAGCGGGTACGGACTCTGTCGTGTCTGGACCGGGTCAGGCTGTGACTCCACCTGAAGCCTTTTGTGTGTGTGTGTGTGTGTGTGTGTATGCGTGTGTACCTGTGTGTCCTGTAGACAGTATGTGAGGATCAGTGTTGAGAACATCAGACAGATCCAACAGAGCTTCCTCCGACATGGCTGGATGGTAACACACACACACACACACACCATGATCACATATACACACATACACATACACACACATACACATACACACACACACACAAACACACACACACACCATGATCACATATACACACATACACATACACACACACACAAACATGATTTTAAAAAAAGAGATGAACTCACGCAGCGTTCCCGGCTTCTTGATGACGTGGGTTGCCATGGCGCCGACCTGTAGCCCAGAGGAGGTGGGGCCGTGTAATCCAGGGACAGCTCCTTTCATGCCATCTGTCACTGCTCCTGATTGGCTGCCACCTAGTGTCTCTGGCCCCGCCCTCCTGTCTACCTGTCGGCTGCAGTCCAGAAGATCCCGCCCAAAGAATGCCTCCTAGACAAGGAGGGACAGCCAATCAGAACGCAAGGATCTACTGAGTGCAGTGTGTGTGTGTGTGTGTGTGTGTGTGTGTGTGTGTGTGTGTGTTACCTGCAGATAAGACGGAAAAGCCTCCTCCAGCTTCGTCTTCTTCTTCCTGTACCTCTTCTTCACCTTCTCCATCGCCTGGTCGGCAGGGGGAACCGTCTCCATGGAAACTTCTGCAACACACACACACACACACACACACGTTCACCTGGTGGTTGAGCCCTGAGGTGGGTGTATCCTCAGGTACAGGTGAGTGAGCTCACCTTCGTCTCGACTCAGCAGTGCCTCTGCTGAATCTTTACGGCACAGTTTGATTCTGCTCGGACCGGACCGACCTCCACGCTGACGCACCATGAAGCCCCCGATACCTGACACAGGTGGAGATAAGTGAGACACATGACCACGTTTCCATGGCGATTTCACTCAGGTCGGCTCCGTGTCCTCACCGGGTCTGTAGGGTTTCCTCTTCCTCTTCTTGTTGCCATCGGTAACTTCAGGCCCCTTGGTGACATCATCACCGTGGGCGTGGTCTCGCTCGGGGCTGGAGTCAGATTTCATCTCACACTCCAAGTCACCTGGACAAGGATCAGAGGTCAGATTCAGGGTTCAAGGTTGGGGTTCAGGGTTCAGGTAGACCAACATGAGTGCGGGCTCTGACCTCGGCTATGGTCCTGCTCGGTGAGCGGGTCGGGATCTGGAGTCTGCAGGACTGACACACTGTTCTGGTTGATGATCCTCAGCTTCAGTTTGGGTTTACACCTGCAGGAGGCAGAGAGGAAACAGCTGATCATTCTCTAGTCTCACCTGCATCAGGTCTGACGGAGTCAGGGTTAAACAGCTGCTTAAGTCATGTGCTCATCTGTAGCACTGTCCAATCAGGAATCAGCACAAGGCTACGAGGTTGGTTTACCTGCGGTACCTGCGCGGTGACGTCAGAGGCTCAACCAGAGACTGCAGGTGAGAGAGACCCGACTCTGTGAGACACACTCCGTCCTGAGTGTACGTCTTTGTGTCTGCTGAAGTGAAACACGAACACAACATGCGTGATCACTGACTGCGTCATACATGTTCACACAGTTCAGAGCTTAGTATGTGGGCTGCCATGACAACATGTCAGTGTTCACTGCAGCCATGACAACATGTCATGTCATTCACTGCAGTACACGGGTCATGTTTAAATATGTGCAGGTGAGTTCAGACTGACCGGGCTCTCTGATCCTGGAGATGATCTGAGCCATGTAAGGAGACTCAAAGCTGTCCGACCTCCCTGAAACACACACACACACACACACACACACACACACACACACACACACACACACAAAACATGAGCAGGAGGTCTGCATGTGAGGGGCGGGGCTTCATTAAGATCAGTGTGTGTGTTTTTACCGAAGGAGCCACGTCCATGTGTCCGACACAGCGAGCAGTCGAAGCCTTCATCAGCAGCAACTTCCACCTCATCTTCAGTGCTCAGACCCTGACACACAGCGTGGACCCACCTAGACAGACAGACAGACAGACAGACAGACAGACAGACAGACAGACAGACAGACAGACTCAAAGTTATAAAGTTTCTCTGAAGTCAACATCTCACAAACTTGTCTGAATGTGTTGATCACACGGATGTTCGGCACACATAATGTAAACAGTGTGTGTGTGTGTGTGTTTACCTGTCACACCGCTGACACTGCAGGATGAGGTCGTCCTGTGTGTACTGTCTCTGACACAGAGGACAGCGGCTCAGACTGCCACATGGTCCACACAGACTGTAGTTATTCTGCCAATCACAGTGCAGCCCAGGGGAGGCGGAGCCACACTGCACACACCACACACACCTGAGGAGGATACACACACACACTGTCAGAGAGGAGGACACACACACACACACAGTGTCAGAGAGGAGGACACACAGGTGATTGACAGGTGGACCCACCACTTGCACTTCCAGGCTCCTTTAGGTACTGTGTGAAGGGGCGGGTCCAGGCAGTAGGTGTGGTAGCTGATGTCACAGTCGTCACATAGCAACAGTCGCCCGGGGTCACTGGCCTCGCCGCACGCTTCACACACCGTACACTCCAGACAGCGCCACCCTTTGGTCAGGATGACCCGGGTAATCTGGACACAACAGAGTAATCTTATTACACACGGAGTAATGAGATTACAGTCAATGTAGTGGGCTGTATCAATATACTGACCTTGACGTTGACACAGTACGGGTGGTAACACTGTCCACACTGAGAACAGGCCAACAGCCGACCTTCAGCTCCCTGACCAAAACTACCACACACCACACACATGTCCTGCACACACACACACACACACACACACACACACACACACACACACACACACACACACACACGTTAGAGTGTCACCATGTTGTCAGTAATATATATCTCTATGTCGCTGATGGACAGACAGACAAACAGACAGGTGTTACCTGTCTGAGGGTGAAGTGGTCGGAGGTGGAGAACATCACCACCGTGTTGTGCATCGAGTTCTCCTCCTCTTCCTTCGGCTGGAACGGCTCCACATACACACACTGACACACACACAGACAGGTGAGACACACAGACAGACAGGTGAGACACACAGGTGAGACACACAGACAGACAGACAGGTAAGTCACACAGGTGAGACACACAGACAGACAGACAGGTGAGACACACAGGTGAGACACACAGACAGACAGGTGAGACACACAGGTGAGACACACAGACAGGTGTGACACACAGACACACGTGAGACATACAGACAGACAGGTGAGACACACAGACAGGTGAAACACACGTGAGATGCACAGACAGACAGGTGAGACACACAGTGACAGGTGAGACACACAGACAGACAGGTGAGACACACAGACAGACAGACAGACAGGTAAGTCACACAGGTGAGACACACAGACAGACAGACAGACAGACAGGTGAGACACACAGGTGAGACACACAGACAGACAGGTGAGACACACAGGTGAGACACACAGACAGACAGGTGAGACACACAGACACACGTGAGACATACAGACAGACAGGTGAGACACACAGACAGGTGAGACACACGTGAGATGCACAGACAGACAGGTGAGACACACAGTGACAGGTGAGACACACAGACAGACAGGTGAGACACACAGACAGACAGGTGAGACACACAGACAGACAGGTGAGACACACAGGTGAGAGAGACAGGTGAGACGCACAGAGAGACGGACGAGACACACACAGACAGACGAGACACACAGACAGACAGACGAGACACACACAGACAGACGAGACACACAGACAGACAGACGAGACACACAGACAGACAGACGAGACACAGACAGACGGACGAGACACACACAAATAGACAGACGAGACACACAGACAGACAGACGAGACACACAGACAGACAGACGAGACACACAGACAGACAGACGAGACACACAGACAGACAGACGAGACACACAGATAGACAGACGAGACACACAGACAGACAGACGAGACACACAGACAGACAGACGAGACACACAGACAGACAGACGAGACACACAGACAGACAGACGAGACACACAGACAGACAGACGAGACACACAGATAGACAGACGAGACACACAGACAGACAGACGAGACACACAGACAGACAGACGACAGACGAGACACACAGACAGACAGACGAGACACACAGACAGACAGACGAGACACACAGATAGACAGACAGGTGTCATCTTTAATGTTTGACATGAGCTGTCTCCGAGCCACGCACACCTCTGTTACCATGGTGATTCAGCTCTGTGAGTGTGTGTGTGTGTGTTCTTACTCCGACAGGTGACACAGTCAGACTGTCCTGAGTCTTCAGCCGGCTCCTTCCTCTTGCTCCTCTTCCTCCTCCAACACCTCCTCCCCTGGACCTCCTTCTGCCTGGAAACCCTGAACCACGACCCTGAGGAGGAGGAGAGAAAAGAGGAGGAGGAGAGAAAAGAGGAGAGAAAAGAGGAAGAGGAGAGAAAAGAGGAAGAGGAGAGAGAGAGAGAGAGGGAGAGAGAAAAGAGAGGACGAGGAGAGAGGGAGGAGAAGGAGGAAAGGAGGAGGAGAGAGAGGAGGAGTAGAGGAGTGTTTTAGGAGTTTTCCCCCGCCTGTGTGTCGTGTGTTTAAATGTGTGAACGTGCTGCAGTTTCCGTTTGTCTGTTTAACCATCCGAACTTTACTTTGAAAATCTGTGTCTGACTTCCTGTCAGCTCGAGCAGCTCGCCAAGTCTGACAGGAAGTCACACATAGAAAGAGAACCCAGAGGATTTTCAAAATAAAACACCTGACTCCCACTAGCAAAGGAAGCCGTGTGGAGTACGGACCGGACCGTCATCACAGCCCCGGCGCCACAGAGCCGAGTCCGGTGACATTCATTGTTAACGCGTTGAAGACCCCGTGATGTTGTTGGGATGCACTGATCCGCTTTTTCACCTCCGATACCGATACCCGAGGTTCAGTACCGGCCCATACCGATCCGATACGCCCCTCGAAACATTTACTGCGCAGGTGTTGCAGGTAGCCGTCATTGTTACAATACCTGATCTAGAATTTTCTTCAACATCAGGATCGGTACATCTGTATTTGAAAGGCTCCATATTAAGTATTTATTGAATCAAGGACATGAATTCAAGACTTTCCAGGACCTACAGACACCCTGCAGCAGCCTCCAGCTTCACACACGCACACGCACACAGTTGTTTTTCACATCCCAGACGGGCGGTGTTAGTCAGCTGAGTTACAGTTAGAGGTATGCTTCTTTTACCACTCTCATGCTCCAGAGGGGGGAGTCCGGTGGACGGGGCTTAGGGCTGTCCCACCCTCCCTCTCCCATGGAATCCTGGGAGGATGAGGGGGGGCTCACTGCCCTGCGATTACTCCACCACGAACCCTGAGTTAGAGGGGGGAGGAGGAGGAGCAGGAGGAGGAGCAGGAGGAGGAGCAGGAGGAGGAGCAGGAGGACAAAATGACATAAATGCAACAACCACAAAACAAACTCAAACTGAAAAATAAAATCAGGCAAAACAGGAAGTCATGATGACACAATGTTACCATGACAACAACATGCAACCTGTCAGGACAGTCATACACGTATGTCACATGACCTCACTGATGACCTCACTGATGACCTCACTAGCTGCCTGTGGTAACGCACCAATCAGTATCCAGGACACGACACACAGCGCCATGCAACAATCATGTGATCTGTGTGTGAACATGCTGAAGAACAGGAAGGATGGAGGCTATGTCAGGAGAGGAGGAGCAGCAGGAGGACGTGGAGGAGGAGGAGGAGGAGGAGCACTGGTTCTGTGTGTGTTTTTGGATCTTTTAACGCCTAACAAGATATTTCCCATCATCCCGAGAGGATTGATTTTGATTGGACCCAGCAGGTCACATGACATCTTAGACACACACACACACACACACACACACACACACACACACAGGTCAAAGGTCACGTACCTGTTTGATCCGCGCTCTGCCCGGAGAGAACTTCCTCTTAGAGATTGCCGGTTTACCCATCCCGATCTTAGGAGTGAGAGGGAGCACGAGGAGAGCCTGAGGAGGAGACAGGAGGAGTCAGAGAGGAGGAGGAGGTGTCAGACAACACAGAGGAGGAGTCAGGAGGAGTCAAAGAGGAGGAGGAGGTGTCAGACCACACAGAGGAGGAGTCAGAGAGGAGTCAAAGAGGAGGAGGTGTCAGACAACACAGAGGAGGAGTCAGAGAGGAGTCAAAGAGGAGGAGGTGTCAGACAACACATAGGAGGAGTCAGCGAGGAGGAGGAGGTGTCAAGACAATACAAAGGAGGAGACAGGAGGAGTCAAAGAGGAGGAGGTGTCAGACCACACAGAGGAGGAGTCAGAGAGGAGTCAAAGAGGAGGAGGTGTCAGACAACACAGAGGAGGAGTCAGCGGAGGAGGAGGTGTCAAGACAATACAAAGGAGGAGACAGGAGGAGTCAAAGAGGAGGAGGTGTCAGACCACACAGAGGAGGAGTCAGAGAGGAGTCAAAGAGGAGGAGGTGTCAGACAACACAGAGGAGGAGTCAGCGAGGAGGAGGAGGTGTCAAGACAATACAAAGGAGGAGACAGGAGGAGTCAAAGAGGAGGAGGAGGTGTCAGACAACACAGAGGAGGAGTCAGAGAGGAGGAGGAGGTGTCAGTAAACACAGAGAAGAGGCAGGAGGAGTCAAAGAGGAGGAGGAGGTGTCAGACAACACAGAGGAGGAGTCAGAGAGGAGTCAAAGAGGAGGAGGAGGTGTCAGACGACAGAGGAGGAGTCAGAGAGGAGGAGGAGGTGTCAGACAACACAGAGGAGGTGTCAAAACAGAGGAGGTGTCAGACATCACAGAGGAGTCAGACATCAGGTGTTATAACAGAGGAGGTGGTGTTGTAACAGAAGAGGAGGTGTCATAACAGAGGAGGAGGTGTCAGACAACACAGAGGAGGTGTCATAACAGAGGAGGAGGTGTCAGACATCACAGAGGAGTCAGACATCAGGTGTTATAACAGAGGAGGTGGTGTTGTAACAGAAGAGGAGGTGTCATAACAGAGGAGGAGGTGTCAGACAACACAGAGGAGGTGTCAGACAACACAGAGGAGGTGTCAAAACAGAGGAGGTGTCAAAACAGAGGAGGTGTCAGACATCACAGAGGAGTCAGACATCAGGTGTTATAACAGAGGAGGTGGTGTTGTAACAGAAGAGGAGGTGTCATAACAGAGGAGGAGGTGTCAGACAACACAGAGGAGGTGTCAGACAACACAGAGGAGGTGTCATAACAGAGGAGGAGGTGTCAGACAACACAGAGGAGGTGTCAGACAACACAGAGGAGGTGTCAGACAACACAGAGGAGGTGTCATAACAGAGGAGGAGGTGTCAGACATCACAGAGGAGTCAGACATCAGGTGTTATAACAGAGGAGGTGGTGTTGTAACAGAAGAGGAGGTGTCATAACAGAGGAGGAGGAGTCAGACAGAGAGAGAAGACAAAGAGGAGGAGACAAGGAAGAAACAGGAAGGAGTTGTCACAGAGGACACCAAGATGAATCACAGAGGAGGAAACAAAGAGGAGCAGATGAGGAGACAGCCGTCTCCTGTTGGAGTTACCTTGGAGAGAGGTGGAGACTCCCTGGCAGGGGGGGGGGAGCGCAGAGGAGGTGAGGGTGGAGACAGAGGAGGTGGGGTGATGGGAAGTCTGGTGGGGGAGGTCTCGGGGGAGGCCTCAGTGGAGAAAGGAGACTGTCTGAGTCGGATGGAGAGGTCGTCTAAAGGCCTGGAGGAGGAGCAGTGTGGAGGCCTGAGAATCCGACCCTTTCCCTGGCGGGAGAAAGGCGGCGGGCTGGGGGAGGAGAGGTGTAGGAAGGCGGGAGGAGGAGAGGAGGTCATCAGCTCCATCACCTCCATGTCCAAAGAGGGGTCCAGCTCCAAAACAGGGCTCACCGGCTCCTCCTCCTCCACATCTGATTGCGCCTCCTGCTCAGTGCCCTCCCTCGCCTCCTCCACCTCCTCTTCATCCGTCCTACCTCTCACTCCCTCTCCCTGCTCTTCCTCCTTTGCATCCTGCTCCTCTCTCATTTGCTGTTGCCCGGCAACCGCCTCACCAGCAGCAGCCACGTCAGACACTGTTGGCTCCTGCTCCTCCTCCTGCTGTTCCTCCTCCTCCTCCCTCTCCGAAGGCTCAGCATGTGATTGGTGCTCATCTCTGGCGGCTTCTGTTGCCACAGCAACAGGTTCAAACTGGCTCTGTGATTGCCTGTCGTCACCTGCTGACATCACATGACAGGAAAATGCTCCATCCTCGAGCACTGCCTCCGCTCCCTCTGCCGCCTCCGCCTCTTGTTGATTGGTCAGTTCCTCCTCTAGAGGGGTGTGGGGGGAGCAGGAGGAGGAGCAGGGGAGTAAGGCAGTCCTGTGAGGGGAGGACGGAGAGGCCTCCAGAGAGCCAGCTCTCAGAGGAGGAGGAGATGCAGACTGTGGCGAGGTGACGTGAGAAGCAGGAGGTGAAGATGAGGGGGAGTTGCAAGTCTTTTGGAGGGGTAAGGCAGAGTGTGATGTGGTGGTTAGGGGGGAGGGGGGAGCAGTTTGTGGGAGGACAGGGGAGGAAGGAGCAGACTGATCAGATCCCAGCTGGACTGCACAGAGAGAGGTCGGTGTGAGCGCTTCACCTGAGCTGGACTGAACCGCAGGTGAGGGAGGACCGACCTCCCTACCTGCAGGATGACAGAGGGAGGCGCTCTGCTGCTCCTCCTCCTCCTGCTGCTGCACCTCCTCCTCCTCCTCTCCTTCTGCACTCTCAACAGGCTCCTCATCTTCTGTTGTGTGATGAAGGTCCTCCACCTCAGCTTCTCCCTGCTGCTGCTCCTCGCAGAGGTCTGGAGGAAGAGGAGGATGTTAGAAACTCTACGGAAGCCTGGAGCAGTCAAACATTCACACATTTCATCTCCGACGTTTTCTCGAGATGACGACATCATTTTAGACGTCGAGTTAAAGACAAATGAAATAAACTCGTTATCACCAGAAAACAGAGGAAGTCAAATGTGTGACTGACTGCTTCCAGCTTCCGTAGCTCTCTGAAGTCGAAACTAAACTCACCCACTGTGATGGTCTGTGGGGGACTTCCAGGACCAGCATCAGGCTGCACGGGGCCATGAACACATGGACTGGTTTCTGACTGCTCAGGGTTGGCAAGAACAGGGCCAACAGAATCTGGACTAGGACTAGCCCCGGGCCACTCGGAGCTGGTAGGGACAGGACTATCTAGAGCTTGTGTGTGAGGAGGGCTGACCTGTGAGGGTGGGGGACTAGTGCTAGGCATCGCAGTGTTATCCTGAGTGGGACTAGAACGGACAGGGCTAGCCTGACCTGGGATAGCCTGAGTGGATGTAGCATCAATAGGGCTGGCTGCTCTTTGACACCAGGGGCTTCCCAAGGCAGCACTTTGTTGGTTTTCAACAGCAGACCCGTCGGGGCTGTGAGGAGGACTAGCTGGGCACTGGCTGACCCGGACAGGGCTAACAGCAGATGACGTGGCAGGTGTCGGGCTTGTCTGCCTAATACTGTCTGTCGGTTCGCAGAGACCAGAATCAAGCTGGACTGCGCTCGGTAGAACAGAGCTCTCGGTTCTGGGACTGGTTACAGTGTCGGGAGCTGGGCTAGAATGGGGGCTACCTGTGAGGCTACGATATGTTTCACTGGCCTGAGCTGGACTGTGAGGTGGGCTAACACAAGCCACAGTAGCATGTGCAGGGCTGCTGTATGTTGTGCTAGCTAATGAGGGGGTCTGTCTTTGGACTGGGCCTGAGTGGACACTACTGGAGGTGCTTTCTGTGTGAACAGGACTAGTTTGACCTGCAGGACTAGACCTAGGTGGACTGTAGATGACACCAACGTCAGTTAGGCTAGCAGAGCGGGAACTTGTCTGGCCACTATGGCTCAGAGTGTGGCTAACAGAGCTACTAGCTGGGCTAGTATGAGTCAGCCTACAGTGTGGAGGACTAAAGCTAGTTGGAGGTGGCAGGGGGCTCACCTGTGAAGGACTGCAGGTAGTCTGGACATGTGAGGGACTTTGGCTTGTCTGAGTCTGTACGGACTCTGAAAAACTACAAACGGAGGGGCTAGTTCTTTCTGGAGCATAACTGTCAGCTTCTGCGCTGAATGGGCTAGCATGAACTGGACCGTCTGAAGTGGAGCTACGATGACTGGGACTAGTTTCTGACTGAATAAAATGACAGGGGGGCTCGACAGCTACTTCCATCTCATCTTGACATGGGATGGACTGAATGGGTCTATCCTGTACTGCTGAGGGGCTAGTCTCCTCCGGCATGGGGCTCGTACAGGCCAGAGGAGTAGGGCTAGATATCACTTGACTGTCCTGTTCAGGCTTCGGGCTTGAACCAGCTGAGATATTTAGGATATATGTGGGGCTGCTGTTACCTTCAACAGCTTCTCTGGAGTGTGATGGGCTATCATAAGAAGGACTGTGATAAACGTGGCTCGCCTCGGTTTCATCAGCACGAGCTGAGTGGGTCAGGCTACTGTGTTCCACTGAAGCGCTAACGTGAACAAGGCTTTCTGGTGTGGGTATGGCAGGGACGGGAATGGGGCTTGAATGGTCCAGGCTGAGCGTCAGGCTGCCATTGGTGCCACGGCTCTCACCGGGCACTGTGGGGCGAAGAGGGGCAGGGCTACTTTCCAGTGTTTGGCCATCAAGGTTAGGAGTCAGCTCCGAGGACTTCAGCTTTGTGCTACCGGTTTGGGTACATTCCTTTGCAACTCCTGACTGTGTAGCAAGCTGAGAAGGAAGTAGGCCAAGTTCTGAAGGCCTGACAGGCGGTGCAAAGTGGGTCTGTACCGGGCTCGCAGGCTGTGACAGACTACAATGTGTGGCTCTAAGTTGGGCCGGTGACGGGCTACATGGAGCCGAAATAGGCCTCAGAGAGGTGTCTCCTCTTGCTGAGAGGTCCTGGTCCAGTGTTGAAATGTCCTGTGCAGGGCTGCTTGATCCAGGGCTCTCCTGGTCCAGTGTAGGTTTAGAATCCTGTGTGGGACTCTTTGAATGCAATGTGCCGACTCGTGCAGGACTATGTGGCGTAGGACTATGCTGTCTCTGTGGGGGACTGTGCTGAGGCTGTCCGATGATGTGGGTACTACATGGTCTGTAGTCCTTAACAGGACTGGGTGGCAGCTGAGGCTCTGCAGGTTCTGGCTGAACCCAGGTGGGACTGTGCAGAGAATATGCATGGCTACAAGACAAGAAACTACCTCGCATTGGACTCTGCTGAGACTCAAAGTGAAGCTGACCTTCTGTGGAATTCTGGGAACAACCAAAAGATGAGTGACCAATTTGCTGAGGACTTTGCTGAGACTGCATGGAAGTCACAGTTTGCTGTAGCTGGGGAGACCCTGCTGCACTCAGCATAGGACTTTTATGAAGTTCTGCTGAGCCAGAGTGAGAATGTGTAGGACTCTGTGGAAGCTCTGCTGGACTAAGGCGGAGGCTTTCCTGGTGTTCTGTTGGACCAGGGTTAAGTGATTCAAGGCCTTCATGGAGCTCCGTTGAACCAGAGTTTGATGGAGCAGGACTATGGTGGAGCTTGGTGGGTTCAGGGTTAAGTGATTCAAGGCCTTCTTGGAGCTTGATTAGACCAGGGTGAGGTGGTACTGGACTGTGATGGAGTTCTGTAAGTTCAGGTTGAGCAGGACTATGATGGAGCTCTGTGGATTCAGGTTGTGACAGTGCAGGACTATGGTGGAGCTCCCTGGGTTCATGGTTAGATGGTGCAGGGCTATGATGGAGCTCTGTGGGTTCAGGGTTTGATGGTGCAGGACTATGATGGAGCTCCGTGGGTTCAGAGTTAGATGGTGCAGGGCTATGGTGGAGCTCTGTGGGATCAGGTTGAGCAGGACTATGATGGAGCTCTGTGGGTTCAGGTTGAGCAGGACTATGGTGGAGCTCTGTGGGTTCAGGTTTACATGGTGCAGAGCTATGATGGAGCTCTGTGGGTTCAGGTTGAGCAGGGCTATGATGGAGCTCTGTGGGTTCAGGTTGAGCAGGGCTATGATGGAGCTCTGTGGGTTCAGGTTGAGCAGGGCTATGATGGAGCTCTGTGGGTTCAGGTTGAGCAGGACTATGATGGACCTCTGCGGGTTCAGGATGAGCAGGGCTATGATGGACCTCTGTGGGTTCAGGTTGAGCAGGGCTATGATGGACCTCTGTGGGTTCAG
The DNA here is from genome assembly GCA_004119915.2 of Collichthys lucidus. Classification (NCBI taxonomy): domain Eukaryota; kingdom Metazoa; phylum Chordata; class Actinopteri; family Sciaenidae; genus Collichthys; species Collichthys lucidus. Next base: position 685,429 of record CM014096.1, on the reverse strand, counting down.
GTTGACCAGGACTATGATGAAGCTCTGTGGGATCAGGTTGACCAAGACTATGATGGACCTCTGTGGGTTCAGGTTGAGCTGGGCTGCGGTGGAGCTCTGTGGGTTCAGGTTGAGCAAGACTATGATGGAGCTCTGTGGGATCAGGTTGAGCAGGACTATGATGGAGCTCTGTGGGTTCAGGTTGAGCAGGGCTATGATGGACCTCTGTGGGATCAGGTTGAGCAGGACTATGATGGAGCTCTGTGGGTTCAGGTTCAGCAGGACTATGGTGGAGCTCTGTGGGTTCAGGTGGAGCAGGACTATGGTGGAGCTCTGTGGGTTCAGGTGGAGCAGGACTATGGTGGAGCTCTGTGGGTTCAGGTGGAGCAGGACTATGATGGAGCACTGTGGGATCAGGTTGAGCAGGGCTATGATGGAGCTCTGTGGGTTCAGGTGGAGCAGGACTATGATGGAGCACTGTGGGATCAAGGTTGAGCAGGGCTATGATGGAGCTCTGTGGGTTCAGGTTGAGCAGGGCTATGATGGAGCTCTGTGGGTTCAGGTTGAGCAGGGCTATGATGGAGCTCTGTGGGTTCAGGTTGAGCAGGGCTATGATGGAGCTCTGTGGGTTCAGATGGAGCAGGACTATGATGGAGCTCTGTGGGTTCAGGTTGAGCAGGACTATGGTGGAGCTCTGTGGGATCAGGTGGAGCAGGGCTATGATGGAGCTCTGTGGGTTCAGGTGGAGCAGGACTATGATGGAGCTCTGTGGGTTCTGGTTGAGCAGGACTATGATGGAGCTCTGTGGGTTCTGGTTGAGCAGGACTATGATGGAGCTCTGTGGGTTCAGGTGGAGCAGGGATATGATGGAGCTCTGTGGGTTCAGGTGGAGCAGGACTATGGTGGAGCTCTGTGGATTCAGGTGGAGCAGGACTATGGTGGAGCTCTGTGGGTTCAGGTTGAGCAGGGCTATGATGGAGCTCTGTGGGTTCAGGTGGAGCAGGGATATGATGGAGCTCTGTGGGTTCAGGTTGAGCAGGACTATGATGGAACTCTGTGGAATCAGGTGGAGCAGGACTATGATGGAGCTCTGTGGGTTCAGGTTGAGCAGGACTATGGTGGAGCTCTGTGGGATCAGGTGGAGCAGGACTATGATGGAGCTCTGTGGGTTCAGGTTGAGCAGGACTATGATGGAGCTCTGTGGGTTCAGGTTGAGCAGGACTATGATGGAGCTCTGTGGGTTCAGGTTGAGCAGGACTATGGTGGAGCTCTGTGGATTCAGGTGGAGCAGGACTATGATGGAGCTCTGTGGGATTAGGTTGAGCAGGGCTATGATGGAGCTCTGTGGGTTCTGGTTGAGCAGGACTATGATGGAGCTCTGTGGGATTAGGTTGAGCAGGGCTATGATGGAGCTCTGTGGGTTCAGGTTGAGCAGGACTATGATGGAGCTCTGTGGGTTCAGGTGGAGCAGGACTATGATGGAGCTCTGTGGGTTCTGGTTGAGCAGGACTATGATGGAGCTCTGTGGGTTCTGGTTGAGCAGGACTATGATGGAGCTCTGTGGGTTCAGGTGGAGCAGGACTATGATGGAGCTCTGTGGGTTCAGGTGGAGCAGGACTATGGTGGAGCTCTGTGGGTTCTGGTTGAGCAGGACTATGATGGAGCTCTGTGGGTTCAGGTGGAGCAGGACTATGGTGGAGCTCTGTGGGTTCTGGTTGAGCAGGACTATGATGGAGCTCTGTGGGTTCTGGTTGAGCAGGACTATGATGGAGCTCTGTGGGTTCTGGTTGAGCAGGACTATGATGAAGCTTTGTGGGTTCAGGTGGAGCAGGACTATGGTGGAGCTCTGTGGGTTCTGGTTGAGCAGGACTATGATGGAGCTCTGTGGGTTCTGGTTGAGCAGGACTATGATGGAGCTCTGTGGGTTCTGGTGGAGCAGGACTATGATGGAGCTCTGTGGGTTCTGGTGGAGCAGGACTATGATGGAGCTCTGTGGGTTTAGGTGGAGCAGGACTATGATGGAGCTCTGTGGGTTCTGGTTGAGCAGGACTATGATGGAGCTCTGTGGGTTTAGGTGGAGCAGGACTATGGTGGAGCTCTGTGGGTTCAGGGTTTGATGGAGCAGGACTCTGGAGCTCCATAGGATCAGGTTGAGGTGGGGTAAGGTTTTGCTGTGGTGGTGTACAGAGGGTCCTGTTCGGGCTCTGTGGTGGTTCCGAACAGAGGAGCTGGACTGGGCTATCAGTGGTGCTCCTAACGGGTGGAGCTTCTGTGTGACCTGCCATTGGTGGCTGTGTGGGCGGGGCAGGGGGAGGGCTGTGAGGGGTTGGAGTGAATGGGATTAGCTCCTTCTCCTGAGGCCTGCAGGTGGAGCAGACGTAACTTTCAGACCCCGCCCTGCCCTCCCCAGCCTGGACAACACACTGCGTGTGGACACACCTGCAACACAGCAAGAACAGGTATTTTCAGGGCTTTTAATGTGAAGGGCTACAGGAAGTGGAACAAACACCAGATGGACTGTGTGCGTGAGTGTGTGTGTGTGTGTGTGTACCTATAGCAGCAGATACATGTTAGATAGTCCTGTGGTGTGCAGAGGTCAGGAGCACGGTCACAGAGAGGGCAGGGCAGGGCCGGGTCACATGACTTGCACAGAAACGGGTGATTGGCCCATTGGCCTGATGACCTCACACCACAGCGGCGGCAGATTCTGCAGTTCTGGAAGAGGGAGATATTTTAAACACACACTGTTACCAATGACCTCCTGCGGGGGGCAGTATATATAAATATAACACAT
>CM014096.1:681579-682646 GCA_004119915.2 Collichthys lucidus | reverse complement strand
CCACCTCCTCCTGTCTCTGTCCTCCTCCTGTCTTTCCTGTCCTCCTCCTCCATGATGGACTCAGACTCCCGGCGTTCTTTCTTCCAGCTGCTCCCTGTCTTCTTCTCCTCCATCTTTTCGTCTTCCTCCGTCCGTCCACAGGGTTCGGACTTCCTCCTCAGCATACGTTTGTGTGTCTGTCTGTCTCTCCTGTCTGTCTGTCTCTCCTCCTCGTCCTCCTCCTGCTCTCCTCCTCCATATGGTTCACTCCTCCTCCTCCCCGTCCATCTCTCCTTCTCCTTCCACTTCCTCAGCATCAGAGTGCTCAGACGCTTCATTGCCATGACTTCATCAGTTCATCGCCACACTTTGATTTTAGCTCCTGATGCTAACGTTAAGACTGCAGACGTTACAAATAATCACAGGAAGCCGATTAAACTAAAGAAATGAAGATCAATGTCAGAATCAATGAAACTAAATGTCCTTGACTCAAAGACATGAGGACAACAGAGAACTTATGAAACGACACAAATGAACCAAACTTCAGAAAACAACTTGAAATGTCAGTGTGTCCTGAAGCTGTGAAAAACCCAAACTAATAAAAATTAAACTAATTAAAATGACAAACAGGCGTCATCAGCAGTGAGCCTGATTGGCTGCTCAGTCTTTAAAAAGTCACACTGAGTCTCTTCACGGAGATCACAAACAAACCTGAGACCCTCCAACCCAGAACTCTGACCATCCTCAGACTGCTTCAGTCCAACCTGTCCTACATCCAGTTTGGTCGCCAGACAGCAGACAGACAGACAGACAGACAGACAGACAGACGGACGATCAGGTCAGACAGACAGGCAGATAAACTGACAGTGTTTGTCCAGCAGCAGCAGAGTCCTCTGAGTGTTTGAGCCCTGCAGAGAGTCACTGTTCACTGTTAGCCACGCCTCCCTGTCTACACTGTAAAAAATGTAGACACAAATATCAGACGTCCCCACAGACTGTCTAAACCTGGACGTAGTCTCTGTGACGTCCCCACAGACTGTCTAAAACCTGGACGTAGTCTCTGTGACGTCCCCACAGACTGTCTAAAA
>CM014096.1:664079-676579 GCA_004119915.2 Collichthys lucidus | reverse complement strand
CATGATATTCATTCAGTACTTTATGATTCACGTCGAGGAAAACAGACGATAAAGCAGAGGAATGCTTTACGGCAGGGCTGCTTCATTCTCAGTGAGTCCATCCAGATTCGGTTTCTCTCCTCAGACGTTTGAAAAACAGATTATAGGGTCGGGGGGTTGGGGGGTTGGGGGGTTGGGGGGTAGACTGATCCCAGGCGGCAATCTACGTGGGGGCGCCAGTTTTCTGTACGCAAAAGTAAAAGCTCATCGTTAAAGGAAAAACAGATGTGGACGTCACTGTTGGATTCGACGGACAACCAATGAGTGTGTGTGTGTGTGAGTGTGTGTGTGTGTGTGTGTGTGTGTGTGTGTGTGTGTGTGTGTGTGTGTAAACAAAACTTCAAAATCAAACTAAACTGGTCAACCGTCCGAAAAAAGCTCTGTGCTCATTTCTCGTCGAGAATTTCTGTCGAATTTCTCAGATTTTTAACAGACGAGCATCGACAACAAAGAACAGGTGAGTCCAGGTGAGTCCAGGTGAGTCCAGGTGAGTCCAGGTGAGTGAAGCTAGCTGGCTTTAACATGTGAGCTAGCTCGGAGTTTTTCTCTTACTTAATAGACAAGAAATACATTTTCTTGAACATAATTCGTCGTCACTGCATGCTGAACAGAACCTCTGATCCAGCAGTGTCCACTCAGAGAATACAGTAGTAGATTTGGGGGATCACACTGGCATGATGGCGTCAGAACCACAAACGTGTGGCGTCACGGCAGGTTCTGATGTCTGATGTTCTGTCAGAGCTGCTGGGTTGGACTGCATTAGACTGTGTGTGTGTGCCTAACAAAGTGGACATGATGACGAGTTACTGGATCTTTCTGTCAGCGTGTGAACAGCGTTGCCATGACGACAAACTGCAGACTGTAGCGGAAAGTCTCGAACATGAAGGTGCTGAGCTGCAGACCTTTCTCCTGTTGCATCATGGGAAAGTTTGGAGGGTAAACATTGAGGAGGTGACGGAGCGTTACGGACCATCATCTGAAACCAAACACCTGTGTGACAGGCGAATCCTCGTAAACACAACCTCTGAAACCAGCAGTGTCCAGTCTGACGTCATCACGAGGGCTGGGTGTCGGTACCGAAACAACCCAGTAGTATTGAAACTGGGCCTGTCAAACCAGGGGCGCAGATAGTGGGTGTGTCAGGTGTGTCATGACACACCCACTTTTGAATGACCGTAGATCCGTCCCACCCACTTTTATGTAGCTTAACGGTTTTTTTTTTTTTTTGTTTGTTTTTTTAAAAACTTTGTCTTCTTCAAATCTTCTGATTCAAGCATCACGAGGAAACCAAAATATGAATTAACATAATATTTGGTTTACTGAGGTGTGTGCCAGTAGCGGTTTTAGGTACGGGCGGACAGGGCAGCCGCCCGGGGCGCCATTTCGTGGGGGGCGCCACGAGCGCCCGACAATAACCTCGCAAATTTTCGATACCGCTCATTAAGACAGCGGAGCGGGCGCCCCCGTGGGCGGGGGGTTGACGAGGTAGAGGGGGAGCCGGACAGACTGATCACGGCGCACAGCGCATCCAGGGGCACACGAGAAACTCTCCGTCCCGGGGGGACGCAGCCAATTACCGCAAGCGTTGTTCTATTCAATGTGCCGTGTGATTAGTCCACCACCGCAACAACAACAGTTTGTAGGACGGTGAAGCGGGTTGAAGCCGTGTGCTCGCCATCTGTGGCGGAGTTGGCTGCTCAGATTCCGAGATGCCAGCAAACGCTCTAAAGTATGGCTGCTTTACTACAGCCTGTGGCGCCGGGTACTAATAAATGCATAAAATGTGGTAAGATTATTTCAGAGGAAAACTGGGAATACGAGTAACATGATAAAGCACCTCATCGAACACGGAGAAACCTTCAGGGTGGAGACCTGCGCGTCGTCATCATCACCATCATCATCACCATCATCATCATCATCACCATCATCATCATCGTCACCATCATCATCACCATCATCATCACCATCATCACCATCATCATCATCGTCACCATCAAGTGAAACACTGAACACACACACACACACACTCACTGACCTGCTCGTCAGAAATTAATAATCCAATTAATGAATGGATCAGTTCACTACTCGCTCACACTCCTCTAAGTCTCTCTGTTACACTTCTCTCTTGTTTACCTCCCTTTATCTCCTCCCTCCCCCCTTTATCTCCTCCCTCCCCCTTTATCTCCTCCCTCCCCCCTTTATCTCCTCCCTCTCGTCTCGCTTCACTTCCTGTTCTCTTCCTCTCTGTGGTTGTTGGCTCGTCACAGATACTGAGTCCAGTCTGTGAGCAGAGCGTGTGAACATGAACAAACTGGAAACACCGACCTCCGTCTGTAGCCGACGCAGTAAGTGCCACAACCTGCAGTTCCTCTAACGTCCACCTGAGGCTGGCTCCAGCAGTGAGTCAGTCTCCATAAGTCCCCATGTTTCACAGCAGAAATAAACATGTTTACAGCCTGGTACAAAAAACAGTTTTGGTCTCTGTAGCTAATTTCCCCGTTCATGACAACTGTACTGAGGGTGAATTTATATACAACTCACCTGTTCACATTATATTAAGGCTTAAAGTTATGCAGGGTTAAGAGCGGGGACGCTTTGACTGACAGGTGGGTGTGGTCATGGAGATTACAACTGGTCCAGAACTCTGCTGTAGTGGTGTTGACCCGGTCCAGATGAGCCCTGCGGGGTCAGGAGATGTGCTCCGTCCTGGCCGGTTCTCTGTGCAGTAGAAGTTTCCTCATGCTGTCGATGTTCTGCTGCGCGTGTGTTTTTCAATCCTCTGTGACCTCTGACCTCCAGCTTCCTGAGGGGCTCTGATCAGCTTCCCATGTCCCACTTACTGTAGACACACACGGTACTTCCATGAACCAGCTTCATACGTCACGTAGCACAGGAACCCATCCAGAGACGTGTCCTGTCTTCTGCTGCAGTACAAATCTGTCTGTTTTGTTTTTTTAAATGTGTCTGGTCTCATCTTTTCTGTCTTTGGGAGGTTGACGTGACTCCGAGCAGTTTGTCAGAGAAGAGCTGAGTTCATCTTCATGATCGCTCTGACAGAAAGAAAACAGAGTGCCTTTCAGGTGTTTACAGACATGAAGCGCTTCACTCGTGTACTCGTGTCGGTGAGCTTAGCGTCTGTACGTTTCTGCTGTTCTGTCCTTCAGGGATCAGACTATTTGTTGGACGACAGACAGATTTAAAGTAGAAACCCAAACACACTTTAATCCTCTGACACACACACACACACACACACACACACACACACACACACACACACACACACACACATTAGGCAGCAGCTCAGGTGTCTGTGAGTGACTGTATTGTTGATGGTGCGTTTACTGTCCACACAGATGAACATGTTCTAGTAACAGCGTAGTCCTCTCTGCACAAGGTTCCTGCAGATCTCTATAAATCAGCTAACATTATCTAACAGCAGCTACAGTTACTTCACTGTCCATCAGGAACCTCTGTAAATCACAGAGTCAGGCGGAGCGTACTCTCGGCCTGGTTATTTTTATGGATGTGTTGCTGCTGAGTTTCTTTCTCTGTTATATTTTTATGGCATGTTTGTATTTCGTGTTACCTCAGCAGCTGATTTCAGTCACAATAAAGTCTTTAATCAGGATTAATGATTCATGAGAGCTGGAGAGGCGCATCATGAAGCGTTAGTGTGAACTTTGACCTGTGAGACGTTTAATGCTGTGATTTATAATCAGTTGATAACAGCCCTGCTGCTGCGCCCCCTACAGGCTGCACTGTTCATTCACACTGTGTTACCTCAACACGTTTGATCAACAAGGTGACAACACACAGAGGAGCCTTCCCACGACTGTGTGTGTGTGTGTGTGTGTGTGTGTGTGTGTGAGTGTGTGTGTGTGTGTGTGTGTACGCGCCCTCATGCTTTAGTGCTGATTGGTGAGAATCACATGGGCTGATGCTGACTCGACTGTTTTAAAACTTCAGTTTGACTTTTTCTCACAGCAGGTGCACCTGTAAGCTCCACCTACCTGCTCCTCTCATGACATCACTTCCTGCCAGCCTCGGCTCTGCTACCCCATGCAGTTGTACTGCCCTCATCCGTAAGGCCGTAAGCTCATCATGACCATGTGTGTTATTGTATTAATAATTAAATCATTATATTGTTTTAGATTAGACTGTCTAAAACCTGGACGTAGTCTCCGTGACGTCCCTGCAGACTGTCTAAAACCTGGACGTAGTCTCCGTGACGTCCCTGCAGACTGTCTAAAACCTGGACGTAGTCTCCGTGACGTCCCCGCAGACTGTCTAAAACCTGGACGTAGTCTCCGTGACGTCCCCGCAGACTGTCTAAAACCTGGACGTAGTCTCTGTGACGTCCCCGCAGACTGTCTAAAACCTGGACGTAGTCTCCGTGACGTCCCTGCAGACTGTCTAAAACCTGGACGTAGTCTCCGTGACGTCCCCGCAGACTGTCTAAAACCTGGACGTAGTCTCTGTGACGTCCCCGCAGACTGTCTTAAACCTAGACGTAGTCTCCGTGACGTCCCCGCAGACTGTCTAAAACCTGGACGTAGTCTCCGTGACGTCCCCGCAGATGGTCTAAAACCTGGACGTAGTCTCCGTGACGTCCCCGCAGACTGTCTAAAACCTGGACGTAGTCTCCGTGACGTCCCCGCAGACTGTCTAAAACCTGGACGTAGTCTCTGTGACGTCCCCGCAGACTGTCTAAAACCTGGACGTAGTCTCCGTGATGTCCACGCAGACTGTCTAAAACCTGGACGTAGTCTCTGTGACGTCCCCGCAGACTGTCTAAAACCTGGACGTAGTCTCTGTGACGTCCCCGCAGACTGTCTAAAACCTGGACGTAGTCTCTGTGACGTCCCCGCAGACTGTCTAAAACCTGGACTGTAGGTTTCCCACAGTGAACAGTGGAAAGACAAACTAAGACAGTTTGAAGAGTTTTTTTATCTTCGTGTCATTTGAACGAATGTACACGAGACTCTAAATAACAGAAAACTCCAAGGTCAGTTCATAAATTATATCTTTCAGTCTTTTAATACATATTAAGGCCTTAGTATATCAGAATTTACTAAACTGGTAAACCAAGTAGCCACCAATGAATTTGTGGCTTCATCATCATGTTTTGGTATAACATTCAGAGGGTATGTTTGTGGCAATGTTCATGTCATGTGGTCAGCTGTTGGTGGTCCTCGATCCGTGCACAAAAAACACTAAACAGGAAAGTTTATTTTGAAAATCCTCCCTCAGTCGCCCAGAGAGGTTTTCTCATTCACTTCAGTGCAGAGTCTGGTGGACGTGGGAGGCTGCGGACTGCTCTTTATCTCTGAGTGAACAGCGCTCCCAGTGTAATCCCAGCCGCTCCCAGTACAGCCAGTCCAAACACCGTCCTCAGGGACCAGAATCTGCCTGGAGGTCTGGACTCACCGTACAACTCCACAAAGGCATCCTGGGAAGAGGGACAGAAATGTGGTCAGCTTGTTGTTGTGTTCGAATGTGAGAGCAGAGTCTGCAGACATTTGGTTGGTTCAGTGTTAGAAAATAAAGGCGGCAGCCAAACAGAATCCTGTAGTGACAGGTGAGTGCCACAAGATGGCAGTAGCATCATTTGAAGACAACACGTCGCTGCACTAAGCTAACATTAGCTAACAGCAGTTAACAACCCATAAAGCCTTTTATGGAGTCATATGACGTTATCAAAGACCTCGAGAGCGCTCTGAGGCATCCCTGAACTCTCTGAGTGAGCTGTGAACACCGTGGACCGACTAAAGGAACTCTTTCAGTGACCAGAGGAACTCTTTCAGTGACCAGAGGAACTCTTTCAGTGACCAGAGGAACTCTTTCAGTGACCAGAGGAACTCTTTCAGTGACCAGAGGAACTCTTTCAGTGACCAGAGGAACTCTTTCAGTGACCAGAGGAACTCTTTCAGTGACCAGAGGAACTCTTTCAGTGACCAGAGGAACTCTTTCAGTGACCAGAGGAACTCTTTCAGTGACCAGAGGAACTCTTTCAGTGACCAGAGGAACTCTTTCAGGGACCAAAGGAACTCTTTCAGTGACCAGAGGAACTCTTTCAGTGACCAAATGAACTCTTTCAGTGACCAGAGGAACTCTTTCAGTGACCAGAGGAACTCTTTCAGTGACCAGAGGAACTCTTTCAGTGACCAGAGGAACTCTTTCAGTGACCAAAGGAACTCTTTCAGTGACCAGAGGAACTCTTTCAGTGACCAGAGGAACTCTTTCAGTGACCAAAGGAACTCTTTCAGTGACCAGAGGAACTCTTTCAGTGACCAGAGGAACTCTTTCAGTGACCAAAGGAACTCTTTCAGTGACCAGAGGAACTCTTTCAGTGACCAGAGGAACTCTTTCAGTGACCAGAGGAACTCTTTCAGTGTCCAAAGGAACTCTTTCAGTGACCAGAGGAACTCTTTCAGTGACCAGAGGAACTCTTTCAGTGACCAGAGGAACTCTTTCAGTGACCAAAGGAACTCTTTCAGGGACTAAAGGAACTCTTTCAGTGACCAGAGGAACTCTTTCAGTGACCAGAGGAACTCTTTCAGTGACCAGAGGAACTCTTTCAGTGACTAAAGGAACTCTTTCAGTGACTAAAGGAACTCTTTCAGTGACCAAAGGAACTCTTTCAGTGACCAAAGGAACTCTTTCGGTGACCAGAGGAACTCTTTCAGTGACCAAAGGAACTCTTTCGGTGACCAAAGGAACTCTTTCAGTGACCAAAGGAACTCTTTCAGTGACCAAAGGAACTCTTTCAGTGACCAAAGGAACTCTTTCAGTGACCAGAGGAACTCTTTCGGTGACCAGAGGAACTCTTTCGGTGACCAAAGGAACTCTTTCGGTGACCAGAGGAACACTTTCGGTGACCAAAGGAACTCTTTCAGTGACCAAGGGAACTCTTCCAGTGACCAAAGGAACTCTTTCAGTGACCAGAGGAACTCTTTCGGGGACCAAAGGAACTCTTTCAGGGACTAAGGGAACTCTTTCAGGGACCAAAGGAACTCTTTCAGGGACTAAGGGAACTCTTTCAGGGACCAAAGGAACTCTTCCAGTGACCAAGGGAACTCTTTCAGTGACCAAAGGAACTCTTTCAGTGACCAAAGGAACTCTTTCAGTGACCAGAGGAACTCTTTCAGTGACCAAAGGAACTCTTTCAGTGACCAGAGGAACTCTTTCAGTGACCAGAGGAACTCTTTCAGTGACCAGAGGAACTCTTTCAGGGACCAGAGGAACTCTTTCAGTGACCAGAGGAACTCTTTCAGTGACCAAAGGAACTCTTTCAGTGACCAGAGGAACTCTTTCAGTGACCAAAGGAACTCTTTCAGTGACCAGAGGAACTCTTTCAGTGACCAGAGGAACTCTTTCAGGGACCAAAAGAACTCTTTCAGTGACCAGAGGAACTCTTTCAGTGACCAGAGGAACTCTTCAGGGACCAGAGGAACTCTTTCAGTGGACCAGAGGAACTCTTTCAGTGACCAGAGGAACTCTTTCAGTGACCAGAGGAACTCTTTCAGTGACCAGAGGAACTCTTTCAGTGACCAGAGGAACTCTTTCAGTGACCAGAGGAACTCTTTCAGTGACCAGAGGAACTCTTTCAGTGACCAGAGGAACTCTTTCAGTGACCAGAGGAACTCTTTCAGTGACCAAAGGAACTCTTTCAGTGACCAGAGGAACTCTTTCAGTGACCAGAGGAACTCTTTCAGTGACCAGAGGAACTCTTTCAGTGTCCAAAGGAACTCTTTCAGTGACCAGAGGAACTCTTTCAGTGACCAGAGGAACTCTTTCAGTGACCAGAGGAACTCTTTCAGTGACCAAAGGAACTCTTTCAGGGACTAAAGGAACTCTTTCAGTGACCAGAGGAACTCTTTCAGTGACCAGAGGAACTCTTTCAGTGACCAGAGGAACTCTTTCAGTGACTAAAGGAACTCTTTCAGTGACGAAAGGAACTCTTTCAGTGACCAAAGGAACTCTTTCGGTGACCAAAGGAACTCTTTCGGTGACCAGAGGAACTCTTTCAGTGACCAAAGGAACTCTTTCGGTGACCAAAGGAACTCTTTCAGTGACCAAAGGAACTCTTTCAGTGACCAAAGGAACTCTTTCAGTGACCAAAGGAACTCTTTCAGTGACCAGAGGAACTCTTTCGGTGACCAGAGGAACTCTTTCGGTGACCAAAGGAACTCTTTCGGTGACCAGAGGAACACTTTCGGTGACCAAAGGAACTCTTTCAGTGACCAGAGGAACTCTTTCAGTGACCAGAGGAACTCTTTCAGTGACCAGAGGAACTCTTTCAGGGACCAAAAGAACTCTTTCAGTGACCAAAGGAACTCTTTCGGTGACCAGAGGAACTCTTTCAGTGACCAGAGGAACTCTTTCAGTGACCAAAGGAACTCTTTCGGGGACCAAAGGAACTCTTTCAGGGACCAAGGAAACTCTTTCAGGGACCAAAGGAACTCTTTCAGTGACCAAGGGAACTCTTTCAGTGACCAAAGAAACTCTTCCAGGGACCAAGGGAACTCTTTCAGTGACCAAAGGAACTCTTTCAGTGACCAAAGAAACTCTTTCAGGGACCAAAGGGACTCTTTCAAGGACCAAGGGAACTCTTTCAGGGACCTAGGGAACTCTTCCAGGGACCAAAGGAACTCTTTCAGGGACCAAAGGAACTCTTTCAGGGACCAAAGGAACTCTTTCAAGGACCAAGGGAACTCTTTCAGGGACCAAAAGAACTCTTTCAGTGACCAAAGGAACTCTTTCAGGGACCAAAGAAACTCTTTTAGTGACCAAGGGAACTCTTTCAGGGACCAAAGGAACTCTTTCAGTGACCAAAGGAACTCTTTCAGGGACCAAAGGAACTCTTTTAGTGACCAAGGGAACTCTTTCAGGGACCAAAGGAACTCTTTCAGGGACCAAAGGAACTCTTTCAGGGACCAAAGGAACTCTTTCAGTGACCTAGGGAACTCTTCCAGGGACCAAAGGAACTCTTTCAGGGACCAAAAGAACTCTTTCAGTGACCAAGGGAACTCTTTCAGTGACCAAGGGAACTCTTTCAGGGACCAAGGGAACTCTTTCAGTGACCAAGGGAACTCTTTCAGTGACCAAGGGAACTCTTTCAGGGACCAAAGGAACTCTTCCAGTGACCAAAGGAACTCTTTCAGTGACCAGAGGAACTCTTTCAGTGACCAAGGGAACTCTTTCAGTGACCAAAGGAACTCTTTCAGTGACCAGAGGTTTCAGTGACCAAAGGAACTGTTTTATGGACTTTGAAAGCTGTTTGTGCGGTGTGCATTGTTTTTACGAGGTACGCTGAGTTCGTGTGATAACTGGAAGGTGTATTTTTGCAGGTCAAACACACACACACACACACACACACACACACACACACAGGTCTCTATCTGAAAATCTCTGTGGAAAAATTTGTAACTGAATTCTGAGAAAGCAGCTCGGTTCACCACTGCCTATGTTCATAGAGCTGACCACACACACACACACACACACACACACACACACACACACACACACACACACACACACACACACACACACACAGCTTTAGTTGCAGCAGTGGTATATTGCTGCCAGACTCCCTTTGAAAATGAACTGAAAGATGTGTGTGTGTGTGTGTGTGTGTGTAGGTATGTGTAGGTATGTGTGTGTGTGTGTGTGTGTGTGTTTGGGCGTTTGAACAGTTTCTGCAGAAACAGTCTGTCAGCTCATCTGAAGCCTGAGGCGGAAGCTCAACCACACTGATTACCTGGAAAGATATTTCTAGGTAATACCACGCACACACACACACACACACACACACACACATGCACACACACACACACACGCACACTCACACACATGCGCACACACTCACACACTGTTTCTCTGCAGAGTTTTAGGGATTTTCTGCACTTTGCATTTCATTTGCATTCGAACCAAAATACTCACATCTGAAACACACACACACACACACTTCTTGCTTATATTTTTATATTTTACTTCAATGACCCCTGAACACCCTTCAAACATCCAGGACTCCTCCAGGACTCCTCCAGGACTCCTCCAGCAGTCTCAGATGGTGGGCAGACAAAGATCATAACCACCTGGAACCTGAAGAGCCTTGAACCTGGTCCTGGAACCTTTCAAGGACACCTGTGACCCCACAGCAGCCCTCTCAGGCGCCCTGTTGATGACTGAACTAACCTGAGCCCATTCAAGCACTGTTACAGCCCTGCAAGGTCACATGGTCAAACATCGGGAGTGTGGAGATCAGTGATTGGTCGGTTTGCTGTCATGACATCATCAGTTCGTTTACACAGCTGTTAGCATTAGCACTGGTAGCAACAGACAGACAGACAGGCAGGCAGACAGAGAGAGAGGCAGGCAGGCAGACAGGCAGACAGACAGACAGGCAGAAAGGCAGACAGACAGACAGACAGAGAGGCAGACAGAGAGAGAGGCAGGCAGGCAGACAGACAGACAGACAGACAGACAGACAGACAGACAGACAGAGAGGCAGACAGACAGACAGACAGACAGACAGACAGACAGACAGAGAGGCAGACAGACAGACAGACAGGCAGAAAGGCAGGCAGACAGACAGAGAGGCAGACAGACAGTTGTCCTACCCATCCTCCATGGTCGTGGATCCATGCGTGGAGCGGCGCTGAGTCCAGACTCTCCTCCATCCACGCCGTGATGTCGTTCACCTGCCAGGCTCCGCCCCTCCGGACCGCCTCAGTGCACAGAGCTCCGCCCAGCTCCATCATGGCCACGATGCGTCCCCAGTTCACGCCGTCCCTGAACAGCTCCTCCCTGACTGCCGTCAGGCCTTGCCGTCGCTCTGCCACGTCGCCGTTGCGTGACAGCAGTGCAGACACGTGGGCTGCCAGGTCGCCACGGTAACGCCTCTCCAGCTCGTCACATGCACACCTCAGAACCACCTGTAGCCGGGGCGGGGTCGAGGGCGGACCTGCGAGGAAACCAGTGACATCAGCGAAGCCAGAAGAGTGATGTCACCTGACCCCGCCTTCTTTCCAACTACGATGATGTAGGAGTAGACGCAGTACGAGCACAGGTAGTACATGCAGTGTATACAGGTACATGTGGTATGCCGTTGCCATGACAACACTTCCTCACCTTGATGAGGGTCTTCTGGAGTGTTTCCTCGGTGTGACGTCATCGCTTGCTCAGCTCTCCAGGATGACGTCGGCGTTGACGCGGCCGCGTTGTGTCTGCGCTGAGTGGCCGTGCGGCGCCGCTCCGGCGGGACGCGCCGCTCCGGCGGGACGCGCCGCTCCGGCGGGACGCGCCACGCCAGGCCGTTGATGAGCAGCTTGTAGCGGAGGAAATCCTCCACGATGTCCCGGCTGCTGGAGGCGGCGGACATCGTCACTACAGCCTGCCGACGTCACACATCACTGACGCTCCAATGAGAGCACAGCAGGTGATGACGTGATATGATCCAAAGTCAAACTGTTAAAAAGTCCCGACAGGAACCGGATGTGACGGTGAAGCTTCAGGTGATCGATCATCAATAAGCCGTCATCAGGAGCTGAAAGGCGGCGGAGGACAGCGGGAACAACGGACGAGGAACCGACTCCACACGTGCTGCACACACACACACACACACACACACACACACACACACACACACACACACACACACACTGCCGGTGGTCACGCCCCCTCGTCGGGATTCCCCTCAATCAGTCAGAAACCGACCAATCAAAACAGACGATGATGAAGGGCGCTGGTTTCCTCTGTTCGGCTCTGTTCGGTTCTGTTCGGCTCTGTTCGGCTCTGTTCGGTTCTGTTCGGTTCTGTTCGGTTCTGTCACGTTCACTACCGCCTGCGTCACTCACGCTAGACATTCTTATTCCAGTAGTAGTACTTGTGGTAGTAACAGTTGTTGTAGTAGTACTATTAGTATAAGAAGTATTAATACAATATTGTTTTTGTTGGTAATTTAGTTATTATATATAAAAGTACAAGTATTGGTTGTATTGGTAGCAGTACCTCTAGTGGTATCAAGTATCACAGTACTACAGTATCACAGTACTACACACTGTGTTCTATAGTTACTGCCACCTGCTGGTCTGTTTATATATTTATATATATTGAAGCTTTGCTCATCATCAGCTTCATGAGGTCAACCTTAACAACCGTCGTCCTTAACAACCGTCGCTCTGACGACAAAGCTCACAACAATGAGCACTAAGGAAGCAAGCTCCACCTTTCTCCATCTACAGCTCCACCTTCTCCATCTACAGCTCCACCTTCTCCATCTACAGCTCCACCTTTGTCTGTCTACAGCTCCACCTTTCTCCATCTACAGCTCCACCTTTCTCCATGTCTGTCTACAGCTCCACCTTTCTCCATCTACAGCTCCACCTTTCTCCATGTATGTCTACAGCTCCACCATCTGACAGCTCCATGTCCATGTCTACACACCACCTTTCTCCATC
>CM014096.1:650639-658979 GCA_004119915.2 Collichthys lucidus | reverse complement strand
GGGACGTCACCGAGACCACTTCCAGGTTTTAGACAGTCTGCGGGGACGTCACCGAGACCACATCCAGGTTTTTTTAGACAGCTGCGGGGACGTCCGGACCACATCCAGGTTTTAGACAGTCTGCGGGGACGTCACCGAGACCACTTCCAGGTTTTAGACAGTCTGCGGGGACGTCACCGAGACCACATCCAGGTTTTAGACAGTCTGCGGGGACGTCACCGAGACCACATCCAGGTTTTAGACAGTCTGCGGGGACGTCACGAAGACCACGTCCAGGTTTTAGACAGTCTGCGGGGACGTCACGAAGACCACATCCAGGTTTTAGACAGTCTGCGGGGACGTCACCGAGACCACATCCAGGTTTTAGACAGTCTGCGGGGACGTCACGAAGACCACGTCCAGGTTGTAGACAGTCTGTGGAGACGTCACGGAGACTACGTCCAGGTTTTAGACAGTCTGCGGGGACGTCACAGAGACTACGTCCAGGTTTTAGACAGTCTCAGTCTGTCTCATGAAGTGAACACAGCGTGCAGCTCTTGTTCTAATTCTTGCAGCTGTCCTACATTCAGACCAGAATAGACTGATCTGTGATCAGCGTGCTCCTGATGCTGTCCATCAAACACAGAACACGTGAGAGACAACTGTGTGTGAGCAGAACACACATGACTCAAACTCAGTTAGAGCTAGCATCAGCATCTACCTTCAAGTGAACACAGCGACAGAACCTCTGAACCAGCAGTGTCCAGTCTAACAGTGAACACAGAGACAGAACCTCTGAACCGGCAGTGTCCAGTCTAACAGTGAACACAGCGACAGAACCTCTGAACCGGCAGTGTCCAGTCTAACAGTGAACACAGCGACAGAACCTCTGAACCGGCAGTGTCCAGTCTAACAGTGAACACAGAGACAGAACCTCTGAACCGGCAGTGTCCAGTCTAACAGTGAACACAGAGACAGAACCTCTGAACCGGCAGTGTCCAGTCTAACAGTGAACACAGAGACAGAACCTCTGAACCGGCAGTGTCCAGTCTAACAGTGAACACAGAGACAGAACCTCTGAACCGGCAGTGTCCAGTCTAACAGTGAACACAGAGACAGAACCTCTGAACCGGCAGTGTCCAGTCTAACAGTGAACACAGAGACAGAACCTCTGAACCGGCAGTGTCCAGTCTAACAGTGAACACAGAGACAGAACCTCTGAACCGGCAGTGTCCAGTCTAACAGCGAACACAGAGACAGAACCTCTGAACCGGCAGTGTCCAGTCTAACAGTGAACACAGCGACAGAACCTCTGAACCGGCAGTGTCCAGTCTAACAGTGAACACAGAGACAGAACCTCTGAACCGGCAGTGTCCAGTCTAACAGTGAACACAGAGACAGAACCTCTGAACCGGCAGTGTCCAGTCTAACAGTGAACACAGCGACAGAACCTCTGAACCGGCAGTGTCCAGTCTAACAGTGAACACAGAGACAGAACCTCTGAACCGGCAGTGTCCAGTCTAACAGCGAACACAGCGACAGAACCTCTGAACCGGCAGTGTCCAGTCTAACAGTGAACACAGAGACAGAACCTCTGAACCGGCAGTGTCCAGTCTAACAGTGAACACAGAGACAGAACCTCTGAACCGGCAGTGTCCAGTCTAACAGTGAACACAGAGACAGAACCTCTGAACCGGCAGTGTCCAGTCTAACAGTGAACACAGCGACAGAACCTCTGAACCGGCAGTGTCCAGTCTAACAGTGAACACAGCGACAGAACCTCTGAACCGGCAGTGTCCAGTCTAACAGTGAACACAGCGACAGAACCTCTGAACCGGCAGTGTCCAGTCTAACAGTGAACACAGAGACAGAACCTCTGAACCGGCAGTGTCCAGTCTAACAGTGAACACAGCGACAGAACCTCTGAACCGGCAGTGTCCAGTCTAACAGTGAACACAGAGACAGAACCTCTGAACCGGCAGTGTCCAGTCTAACAGTGAACACAGCGACAGAACCTCTGAACCGGCAGTGTCCAGTCTAACAGTGAACACAGAGACAGAACCTCTGAACCGGCAGTGTCCAGTCTAACAGTGAACACAGCGACAGAACCTCTGAACCGGCAGTGTCCAGTCTAACAGTGAACACAGAGACAGAACCTCTGAACCGGCAGTGTCCAGTCTAACAGCGAACACAGAGACAGAACCTCTGAACCGGCAGTGTCCAGTCTAACAGTGAACACAGCGACAGAACCTCTGAACCGGCAGTGTCCAGTCTAACAGTGAACACAGCGACAGAACCTCTGAACCGGCAGTGTCCAGTCTAACAGTGAACACAGAGACAGAACCTCTGAACCGGCAGTGTCCAGTCTAACAGTGAACACAGAGACAGAACCTCTGAACCGGCAGTGTCCAGTCTAACAGTGAACACAGAGACAGAACCTCTGAACCGGCAGTGTCCAGTCTAACAGTGAACACAGCGACAGAACCTCTGAACCGGCAGTGTCCAGTCTAACAGTGAACACAGAGACAGAACCTCTGAACCGGCAGTGTCCAGTCTAACAGTGAACACAGCGACAGAACCTCTGAACCGGCAGTGTCCAGTCTAACAGTGAACACAGAGACAGAACCTCTGAACCGGCAGTGTCCAGTCTAACAGTGAACACAGAGACAGAACCTCTGAACCGGCAGTGTCCAGTCTAACAGTGAACACAGAGACAGAACCTCTGAACCGGCAGTGTCCAGTCTAACAGTGAACACAGCGACAGAACCTCTGAACCGGCAGTGTCCAGTCTAACAGTGAACACAGCGACAGAACCTCTGAACCGGCAGTGTCCAGTCTAACAGTGAACACAGAGACAGAACCTCTGAACCGGCAGTGTCCAGTCTAACAGTGAACACGGCGACAGAACCTCTGAACCGGCAGTGTCCAGTCTAACAGTGAACACAGAGACAGAACCTCTGAACCGGCAGTGTCCAGTCTAACAGTGAACACGGCGACAGAACCTCTGAACCGGCAGTGTCCAGTCTAACAGTGAACACACAGCGACAGAACCTCTGAACCGGCAGTGTCCAGTCTAACAGTGAACACAGCGACAGAACCTCTGAACCGGCAGTGTCCAGTCTAACAGTGAACACAGAGACAGAACCTCTGAACCGGCAGTGTCCAGTCTAACAGTGAACACAGAGACAGAACCTCTGAACCGGCAGTGTCCAGTCTAACAGTGAACACAGCGACAGAACCTCTGAACCGGCAGTGTCCAGTCTAACAGTGAACACAGAGACAGAACCTCTGAACCGGCAGTGTCCAGTCTAACAGTGAACACGGTGACAGAACCTCTGAACCGGCAGTGTCCAGTCTAACAGTGAACACGGCGACAGAACCTCTGAACCGGCAGTGTCACTGTTTACCAAGGTTTTCTGAATGTTAGCAGCAAACCTTTATTAAACCCATTGTACATTCATGTTCAAACGTTTGAAGAACGCAGAAATAACCAATTATTACTGTTGTCATTGATTTGTCTGACTGTCCCTTTAACGCGCGCGCACGTGCACACACACATGCACACGCGCACCTTTACATACATGATGATGTTCACAACAACATATCTCGCTCGTATGACGTCACTGTCGTTACAGTGTGTGCAACCATGCGTCCGCGTGTGTGTGTCCTCACCCGGTCCCGCAGTCTATCACGCACGGGGGAAGCTGCAGGGACATGTTGTGGTTCTGCTCGGTCCGGCTCGGTCCGGCCCTCTAAGGCTGTTGTGAGCGGGTCGGTGTAGAACGGAGCGCGCGAGGCGGAGTCAGAGTGTCCGCGGTGGTGGACCGTGTCTCTGTCAGTGGTTCCGGGTCGGAGGGAAACATGGACAAAATAGAAACACATCTGACACGGAGCCGGTAACCGGAGAGGGGTGTGTGTGTGTGTGTGTGTGTGTGTGTGTGTGTGTGTGTGTGTGTGTGTGTGTGTGTGTGTGTGTGTGTGTGTGTGTGTGTGTGTGTGTGTGTGTGTGCGTGCTACGTCCAGCTGCACCGTAAATACCTCTATCTGTGACGACATCAACAATGATAACACAGTATGATTAATCAACAACAGTAATCACCATGACAACCATCAGTGTTTATGTTGCGTCATAATGTTTGTTCATTTGTTTGGAGAAAGGTGGAGCTGTAGATGGAGAAGGTGGAGCTGTAGACATACATGGAGAAAGGTGGAGCTGTAGATGGAGAAAGGTGGAGCTGTAGATGGAGAAGGTGGAGCTGTAGACATACATGGAGAAAGGTGGAGCTGTAGATGGAGAAAGGTGGAGCTGTAGATGGAGAAAGGTGGAGCTGTAGACAGACATGGAGAAAGGTGGAGCTGTAGATGGAGAAAGGTGGAGCTGTAGACATACATGGAGAAAGGTGGAGCTGTAGACAGACATGGAGAAAGGTGGAGCTGTAGATGGAGAAAGGTGGAGCTGTAGACAGACATGGAGAAAGGTGGAGCTGTAGATGGAGAAAGGTGGAGCTGTAGACCAGTGTTTCTCAAACTTTTTCAGACCAAGGACCACTTTGTCAAAAAAAAAAATGTTCAGGGACCACCTGACCCCGTCTTCAGCCACCTATCCATCATTGTTTCCCATCCTCTCCGTGCCTTGTTTTAGTTAAAGTTCACAGCTTTTGCTGCTCTTTTCCTTGCTTTCTTTTCCTTACTTACTGACGTGACAGCGGAATGATTTTGTCTATAGGAGACGCCGTGGTTGCTTAGGCAACAATTTGGGCACTGCTAATTCAGATTTATCTTCATATATCTATTATACATATTTAAAAAAAATATTTGTCTGCATTTTTGTTCAGAGAACAAATTCGCTTTACACTTCAAATAATGTTAGGTAGGACTAGGGCTGATATGGCCTGTAACCAATATCTCGATATTTTTAAGCTATATCGCGATACACGATATATATTTCGATATTTTTGTTGTTGTTTTGTATTGTTTATTTCTAATAGATATTGTCATTATTTCCATGATAGCATTGTAATTGTTTAGAATCAACGTAGAACAGTAGTAGATTTACACTTGCTGTGAGACACACCTCTTTTATAGCATTTTAACACTTGTCATATTTTTTATGAATTTTTAATACATTTCATGATGTAAATATGAGTTTTAAAGCTCAATAGCTTCCAGGTCCTGTGACCTATTGGCTCAAAATCAGTGTAGAACAGTCGAGCTACACCTGCTATACGACACACACTCTTTTTTTATAGCATATTAACACTTGTCATATTTTTTATGAATTTTTAATATATTTCATAATGTACATATGAGCATTGAAGCAGTGCAGAATCATACTTGGCCGTAAGCTAGCGCTGACTTTCCAGTTTTTCAAAAGTATTTGCCATAAAGTCGCAATAAGGGCGCACTTGAAAATATTGGAGCAGCTGACGTGACCACGCGAAAACGAGAGACGTGACCGCAGCTGTTTTTCTTCAGAACCAAGTCGTCCGTCTCCATCTTCTCACTTGGACTCTTGGCTTCACTCCTCTCACTTGATACAGAAAGTACGCATGCGCGCAGGGGATGTTTCTGGGTGGGCGGGGCAGTGTGCTGCGTGCTGTGAGCAGCAGGAGTGAGTGACAGGCGAATCCCCGGAGAATTAAATGCAGACGGCTTAAAACATTTACGTGACAAGTACTCGATGGTCGCGATATAGTCATTTCATACATCTCACGTAGAACAAGCCGCGATATATCGAGTATCCCTAGGTAGGACTCCACAAACTTGTGTGGGAAATTTGAATATTTTAAGAGATCCTCTCACGGACCACTTGAGGTCGCTCGCGGACCACTAGTGGTCCGCGGACCACACTTTGAGTAACACTGCTGTAGACGGACATGGAGAAAGGTGGAGCTGTAGATGGAGAAAGGTGGAGCTGTAGATGGAAAAAGGTGGAGCTGTAGACGGACATGGAGAAAGGTGGAGCTGTAGATGGAGAAAGGTGGAGCTGTAGACGGACATGGAGAAAGGTGGAGCTGTAGACATACATGGAGAAAGGTGGAGCTGTAGATGGAGAAAGGTGGAGCTGTAGACAGACATGGAGAAAGGTGGAGCTGTAGATGGAGAAAGGTGGAGCTGTAGACGGACATGGAGAAAGGTGGAGCTGTAGATGGAGAAAGGTGGAGCTGTAGACAGACATGGAGAAAGGTGGAGCTGTAGATGGAGAAAGGTGGAGCTGTAGACAGACATGGAGAAAGGTGGAGCTGTAGATGGAGAAAGGTGGAGCTGTAGACGGACATGGAGAAAGGTGGAGCTGTAGATGGAGAAAGGTGGAGCTGTAGATGGAAAAAGGTGGAGCTGTAGACGGACATGGAGAAAGGTGGAGCTGTAGATGGAGAAAGGTGGAGCTGTAGACGGACATGGAGAAAGGTGGAGCTGTAGACATACATGGAGAAAGGTGGAGCTGTAGATGGAGAAAGGTGGAGCTGTAGATGGAAAAAGGTGGAGCTGTAGACGGACATGGAGAAAGGTGGAGCTGTAGATGGAGAAAGGTGGAGCTGTAGACGGACATGGAGAAAGGTGGAGCTGTAGACATACATGGAGAAAGGTGGAGCTGTAGATGGAGAAAGGTGGAGCTGTAGATGGAAAAAGGTGGAGCTGTAGACGGACATGGAGAAAGGTGGAGCTGTAGATGGAGAAAGGTGGAGCTGTAGATGGACATGGAGAAAGGTGGAGCTGTAGATGGAGAAAGGTGGAGCTGTAGACAGACATGGAGAAAGGTGGAGCTGTAGATGGACATGGAGAAAGGTGGAGCTGTAGACATACATGGAGAAAGGTGGAGCTGTAGATGGAGAAAGGTGGAGCTGTAGACAGACATGGAGAAAGGTGGAGCTGTAGATGGAGAAAGGTGGAGCTGTAGACAGACATGGAGAAAGGTGGAGCTGTAGATGGAGAAAGGTGGAGCTGTAGATGGAGAAAGGTGGAGCTGCAGTGTAGACAGACATGGAGAAAGGTGGAGCTGTAGATGGAGAAGGTGGAGCTGTAGATGGAGAAAGGTGGAGCTGTAGATGGAGAAGGTGGAGCTGTAGATGGAGAAGGTGGAGCTGTAGATGGAGAAAGGTGGAGCTGTAGATGGAGAAAGGTGGAGCTGTAGATGGAGAAGGTGGAGCTGTAGATGGAGAAAGGTGGAGCTGTAGATGGAGAAGGTGGAGCTTGCTTCCTTAGTGCTCATTGTTGTGAGCTTTGTCGTCAGAGCGACGGTTGTTAAGGACGACGGTTGTTAAGGACGACGGTTGTTAAGGACGACGGTTGTTAAGGTTGACCTCATGAAGCTGATGATGAGCAAAGCTTCAATATATATAAACATATAAACAGACCAGCAGGTGGCAGTAACTATAGGACACAGTGTGTAGTACTGTGATACTGTAGTACTGTGATACTTGATACCACTAGAGGTACTGCTACCAATACAACCAATACTTGTACTTTTATATATAATAACTAAATTACCAACAAAAACAATATTGTATTAATACTTCTTATACTAATAGTACTACTACAACAACTGTTACTACCACAAGTACTACTACTGGAATAAGAATGTCTAGCGTGAGTGACGCAGGAGGTAGTGAACGTGACAGAACCGAACAGAGCCGAACAGAACCGAACAGAGCCGAACAGAACCGAACAGAGCCGAACAGAGGAAACCAGCGCCCTTCATCATCGTCTGTTTTGATTGGTCGGTTTCTGACTGATTGAGGGGAATCCCGACGAGGGGGCGTGACCACCGGCAGTGTGTGTGTGTGTGTGTGTGTGTGTTGTGTGTGTGTGTGTGTGTGTGTGCAGCACGTGTGGAGTCGGTTCCTCGTCCGTTGTTCCCGCTGTCCTCCGCCGCCTTTCAGCTCCTGATGACGGCTTATTGATGATCGATCACCTGAAGCTTCACCGTCACATCCGGTTCCTGTCGGGACTTTTTAACAGTTTGACTTTGGATCATATCACGTCATCACCTGCTGTGCTCTCATTGGAGCGTCAGTGATGTGTGACGTCGGCAGGCTGTAGTGACGATGTCCGCCGCCTCCAGCAGCCGGGACATCGTGGAGGATTTCCTCCGCTACAAGCTGCTCATCAACGGCCTGGCGTGGCGCGTCCCGCCGGAGCGGCGCGTCCCGCCGGAGCGGCGCCGCACGGCCACTCAGCGCAGACACAACGCGGCCGCGTCAACGCCGACGTCATCCTGGAGAGCTGAGCAAGCGATGACGTCACACCGAGGAAACACTCCAGAAGACCCTCATCAAGGTGAGGAAGTGTTGTCATGGCAACGGCATACCACATGTACCTGTATACACTGCATGTACTACCTGTGCTCGTACTGCGTCTACT
>CM014096.1:638139-645639 GCA_004119915.2 Collichthys lucidus | reverse complement strand
ACCACCAACAGCTGACCACATGACATGAACATTGCCACAAACATACCCTCTGAATGTTATACCATAACATGATGATGAAGCCACAAATTCATTGGTGGCTACTTGGTTTACCAGTTTAGTAAATTCTGATATACTAAGGCCTTAATATGTATTAAAAGACTGAAAGATATAATTTATGAACTACCTTGGAGTTTTCTGTTATTTAGAGTCTCGTGTACATTCGTTCAAATGACACGAAGATAAAAAAACTCTTCAAACTGTCTTAGTTTGTCTTTCCACTGTTCACTGTGGGAAACCTACAGTCCAGGTTTTAGACAGTCTGCGGGGACGTCACAGAGACTACGTCCAGGTTTTAGACAGTCTGCGGGGACGTCACAGAGACTACGTCCAGGTTTTAGACAGTCTGCGGGGACGTCACAGAGACTACGTCCAGGTTTTAGACAGTCTGCGTGGACATCACGGAGACTACGTCCAGGTTTTAGACAGTCTGCGTGGACATCACAGAGACTACGTCCAGGTTCTGGACAGTCTGCGGGGACGTCACGGAGACTACGTCCAGGTTTTAGACAGTCTGCGGGGACGTCACGGAGACTACGTCCAGGTTTTAGACCATCTGCGGGGACGTCACGGAGACTACGTCCAGGTTTTAGACAGTCTGCCGGGACGTCACGGAGACTACGTCTAGGTTTAAGACAGTCTGCGGGGACGTCACGGAGACTACGTCCAGGTTTTAGACAGTCTGCGGGGACGTCACGGAGACTACGTCCAGGTTTTAGACAGTCTGCGGGGACGTCACGGAGACTACGTCCAGGTTTTAGACAGTCTGCGGGGACGTCACGGAGACTACGTCTAGGTTTAAGACAGTCTGCGGGGACGTCACGGAGACTACGTCCAGGTTTTAGACAGTCTGCAGGGACGTCACGGAGACTACGTCCAGGTTTTAGACAGTCTGCGGGGACGTCACGGAGACTACGTCCAGGTTTTAGACAGTCTGCAGGGACGTCACGGAGACTACGTCCAGGTTTTAGACAGTCTAATCTAAAACAATATAATGATTTAATTATTAATACAATAACACACATGGTCATGATGAGCTTACGGCCTTACGGATGAGGGCAGTACAACTGCATGGGGTAGCAGAGCCGAGGCTGGCAGGAAGTGATGTCATGAGAGGAGCAGGTAGGTGGAGCTTACAGGTGCACCTGCTGTGAGAAAAAGTCAAACTGAAGTTTTAAAACAGTCGAGTCAGCATCAGCCCATGTGATTCTCACCAATCAGCACTAAAGCATGAGGGCGCGTACACACACACACTCACACACACACACACACAGTCGTGGGAAGGCTCCTCTGTGTGTTGTCACGTTGTTGATCAAACGTGTTGAGGTAACACAGTGTGAATGAACAGTGCAGCCTGTAGGGGGCGCAGCAGCAGGGCTGTTATCAACTGATTATAAATCACAGCATTAAACTTCTCACAGGTCAAAGTTCACACTAACGCTTCATGATGCGCCTCTCCAGCTCTCATGAATCATTAATCCTGATTAAAGACTTTATTGTGACTGAAATCAGCTGCTGAGGTAACACGAAATACAAACATGCCATAAAAATATAACAGAGAAAGAAACACAGCAGCAACACATCCATAAAAATAACCAGGCCGAGAGTACGCTCCGCCTGACTCTGTGATTTACAGAGGTTCCTGATGGACAGTGAAGTAACTGTAGCTGCTGTTAGATAATGTTAGCTGATTTATAGAGATCTGCAGGAACCTTGTGCAGAGAGGACTACGCTGTTACTAGAAACATGTTCATCTGTGTGGACAGTAAACGCACCATCAACAATACAGTCACTCACAGACACCTGAGCTGCTGCCTAATGTGTGTGTGTGTGTGTGTGTGTGTGTGTGTGTGCGTGTGTGTGTGTGTCAGAGGATTAAAGTGTGTTTGGGTTTCTACTTTAAACCTGTCTGTCGTCCAACAAATAGTCTGATCCCTGAAGGACAGAACAGCAGAAACGTACAGACGCTAAGCTCACTGACACGAGTACACGAGTGAAGCGCTTCATGTCTGTAAACACCTGAAAGGCACTCTGTTTTCTTTCTGTCAGAGCGATCATGAAGATGAACTCAGCTCTTCTCTGACAAACTGCTCGGAGTCACGTCAACCTCCCAAAGACAGAAAAGATGAGACCAGACACAATCAAAAAACAAAACAGACAGATTTGTACTGCAGCAGAAGACAGGACACGTCTCTGGATGGGTTCCTGTGCTATGTGACGTATGAAGCTGGTTCATGGAAGTACCGTGTGTGTCTACAGTAAGTGGGACATGGGAAGCTGATCAGAGCCCCTCAGGAAGCTGGAGGTCAGAGGTCACAGAGGATTGGTGTGGCCCGTCACCGTAGAAACTGAGTGTGCTAACCAGGTGACCAAACAAAAACACACGCGCAGCAGAACATCGACAGCATGAGGAAACTTCTACTGCACAGAGAACCGGCCAGGACGGAGCACATCTCCTGACCCCGCAGGGCTCATCTGGACCGGGTCAACACCACTACAGCAGAGTTCTGGACCAGTTGTAATCTCCATGACCACACCCACCTGTCAATCAAAGCGTCCCCGCTCTTAACCCTGCATAACTTTAATCCTTAATATAATGTGAACAGGTGAGTTGTATATAAATTCACCCTCAGTACAGTTGTCATGAACGGGGAAATTAGCTACAGAGACCAAAACTGTTTTTTGTACCAGGCTGTAAACATGTTTATTTCTGCTGTGAAACATGGGGACTTATGGAGACTGACTCACTGCTGGAGCCAGCCTCAAGTGGACGTTAGAGGAACTGCAGGTTGTGGCACTTCCTGCGTCGGCTACAGACGGAGGTCTGTGTTTCCAGTTTGTTCATGTTCACACGCTCTGCTCACAGACTGGACTCAGTATCTGTGACGAGACAACAACCACAGAGAGGAAGAGAACAGGAAGTGAAGCGAGACGAGAGGGAGGAGATAAAGGGAGGAGGGAGGAGATAAAGGGAGGAGGGAGGAGATAAAGGGAGGAGGGAGGAGATAAAGGGAGGAGGGAGGAGATAAAGGGAGGAGATAAAGGGAGGAGGAGATAAAGGGAGGAGGAGATAAAGGGAGGAGATAAAGGGAGGAGGGAGGAGATAAAGGGAGGAGGGAGGAGATAAAGGGAGGAGGGAGGAGATAAAGGGAGGAGATAAAGGGAGGAGGGAGGAGATAAAGGGAGGAGATAAAGGGAGGAGGGAGGAGATAAAGGGAGGAGGGAGGAGATAAAGGGAGGTAAACAAGAGAGAAGTGTAACAGAGAGACTTAGAGGAGTGTGAGCGAGTAGTGAACTGATCCATTCATTAATTGGATTATTAATTTCTGACGAGCAGGTCAGTGAGTGTGTGTGTGTGTTCAGTGTTTCACTTGATGATGATGGTGATGGTGATGATGGTGACGATGATGGTGATGATGGTGATGGTGATGATGGTGACGATGATGGTGATGATGGTGATGATGGTGACGATGATGGTGATGATGGTGATGATGGTGACGATGATGATGATGATGGTGACGATGACGATGGTGATGATGATGATGATGATGATGGTGACGATGATGATGGTGATGATGATGATGATGGTGATGATGATGGTGACGATGGTGGTGATGATGATGATGGTGACGATGATGATGATGGTGATGATGATGATGATGATGGTGACGATGGTGGTGGTGATGGTGATGATGGTGACGATGATGATGATGATGGTGATGATGGTGATGATGATGATGGTGATGATGGTGACGATGATGATGATGATGATAGTGATGATGATGATGATGATGACGGTGGTGATGATGATGGTGACGATGATGACGATAGTGATGATGATGATGACGATAGTGATGATGATGATGATGGTGACGATGATGACGATAGTGATGATGATGATGATGGTGACGATGATGATGATGGTGATGATGATGACGATAGTGATGATGATGATGGTGATGATGATGACGATAGTGATGATGATGATGGTGATGATGATGACGATAGTGATGATGATGATGATGATGATGATGATGACGATAGTGATGATGATGATGATGACGATAGTGATGATGATGATGGTGATGATGATGACGATAGTGATGATGATGATGATGATGACGATAGTGATGATGGTGATGATGATGACGATAGTGATGATGATGACGATGATGACGATAGTGATGATGATGATGATGATGACGATAGTGATGATGATGATGATGATGATGATAGTGACGATAGTGATGATGATGATGACGATGATGACGATAGTGATGATGATGACGATGATGACGATAGTGATGATGATGATGATGATGATGATAGTGACGATGGTGATGATGATGATGGTGATGATGATGATGACGATAGTGATGATGATGATGATGGTGACGATGATGATGATGATAGTGATGATGATGACGATAGTGATGATGATGATGGTGATGATGATGACGATAGTGATGATGATGATGATGATGACGATAGTGATGATGATGATGATGATGACGATAGTGATGATGATGATGGTGATGATGATGACGATAGTGATGATGATGATGATGATGACGATAGTGATGATGGTGATGATGATGACGATAGTGATGATGGTGATGATGATGACTAGGGCTGGGTATCGCTTTAAAATGTTCGATACCAGTTCCCTTAACATGAGACCGATTGAGTACTTAATTCTTTTTTTCAACTAATCATGAAAAGGAAGCAATCGGTTACATAAATGTCACCATTTTTACACAAATACATTTTGAAAGTGTTCCAATATTTATTGAATAACTGTACAAACCTGTACAACAAAGTATTATTCGGGCTGTGTAATTTTCAACATCACAACCAATGTTCTGTCTCGTAGTCACCTCTGACAGATGTGACTGATGCAAAAAGTGATTGTCTGCCAGAATCGGACTTCCGGCCGCAGTCCGCTGAGTTGGAGCACAAAACCGTCATAATATGCAGATAACGCAGGCCTAACTATAGCTTCGAAAGTTTAACGTTTATCGCGTAACGGCAAATACGTGATAGACATGTCTCTATGCTCGGCATGTCTGATGACCAGGGATGTAACGATACACTCAACTCACGACTCAATTCGAGTCACGATTTTTTGTTCACGATACGTTTTTTTAAATCAAAATGAGCTACAGACAAACTCTGACCAAATAAAATGATCTTTTTATTTGTAGGAAAAAAATGTCTCTTTACAGAAACTCTCAAACAGTTTGTGTTCTTATTAGGGCTGCCAGCAAGCAGCTGATCTGACCATCACCTTCCAGCTTGAAGTATGAGCTAACTGAAAATAAAAACAATTAAGATGAATTAAGATGATAGCTCGTTAACCCTTTGATGAGAGTCCACGGCCCCGGGAAACGGCGAGGTCCGAGCGCTGTAAACGCAGAGCCGGTCGCGGCGCACCGCCTCGGAGGAAATGCGCCCGGCGGGTGCCAGCCAGCGCCGGGGAGAGGTCCCACGAGGGGATCCTCCCGCACCGTGCGGCCGTCCCTGACCCGAGTTTAATCCCCCGTGGAGACTGCGCGGAAGTTCCGGTAAAGTTGCGGAGATTGGTTAAAATTGCAACACCGCCCTGAATTCACGGGGATTCACTGAAGATGCAAATCGCAACATGGTGAATTCCTGGAGGGTCTGTGTTATGGTGTCATTTACAGTACAGTCAGGCCTGACGCCGACTACCACTACTGTGAGTGAGTGTGTGTGTGTGTGTGTGAGTGACACAGAAAGGCAGACGCGACAGTGGAAGCTGCAGCCACAACGTAACTTATTTCTAATTAAAAAAAGACGAACTTATTCATGTCACGATGCATCATTGATGACTTTGTGTAGCCCTGTCTTTGGAGATTAGACTGTAATGAATATGATTTAGGCTATTGGTGGGTTTTCGATAAAGATATGAAGTCAAGTCAACTTCAGTCAAAGCAGACGGTTTTGCGCTCCCGTGATTTTGGCAGACAATCACTTTTTGGCAACACCGCGCAGGTCTCCACCCTGAAGGTTTCTCCGTGTTCGATGAGGTGCTTTATCATGTTACTCGTATTCCCAGTTTTCCTCTGAAATAATCTTACCACATTTTATGCATTTATTAGTACCCGGTGCCACAGGCGTGTAGTAAAGCAGCCATACTTTAGAGTGTTTGCTGGCATCTCGGAATCTGAGCAGCCAACTCCGCCACAGATGGCGAGCACACGGCTTCAACCCGCTTCACCGCCCTACAAACTGTTGTTGTTGCGGTGGTGGACTAATCACACGGCACAACGCTTGCGGAACAACGCTTGCGGTAATTGGCTGCGTCCCCCCGGGACGGAGATTTTTCTCGTGCGCCCCTGGATGCGCCGTGCGCCCTGATCAGTCTGTCCGGCTCCCCCTCTACCTCGTCAACCCCCCGCCCACGGGGGCGCCCGCTCCGCTGTCTTAATGAGCGGTATCGAAAATTCGCGAGGTTATTGTCGGGTGCTCGTGGCGCCCCCCACGAAATGGCGCCCCGGGCGGCTGCCCTGTCCGCCCGTACCTAAAACCGCTACTGGCACACACCTCAGTAAACCAAATATTATGTTAATTCATATTTTGGTTTCCTCGTGATGCTTGAATCAGAAGATTTGAAGAAGACAAAGTTTTTAAAAAAACAAACAAACAAAAAAAAAACAAACCGTTAAGCTACATAAAAGTGGGTGGGACGGATCTACGGTCATTCAAAAGTGGGTGTGTCATGACACACCTGACACACCCACTATCTGCGCCCCTGGTTTGACAGGCCCAGTTTCAATACTACTGGGTTGTTTCGGTACCGACACCCAGCCCTCGTGATGACGTCAGACTGGACACTGCTGGTTTCAGAGGTTGTGTTCACGAGGATTCGCCTGTCACACAGGTGTTTTGGTTTCAGATGATGGTCCGTAACGCTCCGTCACCTCCTCAATGTTTACCCTCCAAACTTTCCCATGATGCAACAGGAGAAAGGTCTGCAGCTCAGCACCTTCATGTTCGAGACTTTCCGCTACAGTCTGCAGTTTGTCGTCATGGCAACGCTGTTCACACGCTGACAGAAAGATCCAGTAACTCGTCATCATGTCCACTTTGTTAGGCACACACACACAGTCTAATGCAGTCCAACCCAGCAGCTCTGACAGAACATCAGACATCAGAACCTGCCGTGACGCCACACGTTTGTGGTTCTGACGCCATCATGCCAGTGTGATCCCCCAAATCTACTACTGTATTCTCTGAGTGGACACTGCTGGATCAGAGGTTCTGTTCAGCATGCAGTGACGACGAATTATGTTCAAGAAAATGTATTTCTTGTCTATTAAGTAAGAGAAAAACTCCGAGCTAGCTCACATGTTAAAGCCAGCTAGCTTCACTCACCTGGACTCACCTGGACTCACCTGTTCTTTGTTGTCGATGCTCTTTACA
>CM014096.1:623139-633139 GCA_004119915.2 Collichthys lucidus | reverse complement strand
TACGTCCAGGTTTAGACAGTCTGCGGGGACGTCTGATATTTGTGTCTACATTTTTTACAGTGTAGACAGGGAGGCGTGGCTAACAGTGAACAGTGACTCTCTGCAGGGCTCAAACACTCAGAGGACTCTGCTGCTGCTGGACAAACACTTCACTGTCAGTTTATCTGCCTGTCTGTCTGACCTGATCGTCCGTCTGTCTGTCTGTCTGTCTGTCTGTCTGTCTGTCTGTCTGCTGTCTGGCGACCAAACTGGATGTAGGACAGGTTGGACTGAAGCAGTCTGAGGATGGTCAGAGTTCTGGGTTGGAGGGTCTCAGGTTTGTTTGTGATCTCCGTGAAGAGACTCAGTGTGACTCTTTAAAGACTGAGCAGCCAATCAGGCTCACTGCTGATGACGCCTGTTTGTCATTTTAATTAGTTTGGGTTCTTCACAGCTTCAGGACACACTGACATTTCGAGTTGTTTTCTGAAGTTTGGTTCATTTGTGTCGTTTCATAAGTTCTCTGTTGTCCTCATGTCTTTGAGTCAAGGACATTTAGTTTCATTGATTCTGACATTGATCTTCATTTCTTTAGTTTAATCGGCTTCCTGTGATTATTTGTAACGTCTGCAGTCTTAACGTTAGCATCAGGAGCTAAAATCAAAGTGTGGCGATGAACTGATGAAGTCATGGCAATGAAGCGTCTGAGCACTCTGATGCTGAGGAAGTGGAAGGAGAAGGAGAGATGGACGGGGAGGAGGAGGAGTGAACCATATGGAGGAGGAGAGCAGGAGGAGGACGAGGAGGAGAGACAGACAGACAGGAGAGACAGACAGACACACAAACGTATGCTGAGGAGGAAGTCCGAACCCTGTGGACGGACGGAGGAAGACGAAAAGATGGAGGAGAAGAAGACAGGGAGCAGCTGGAAGAAAGAACGCCGGGAGTCTGAGTCCATCATGGAGGAGGAGGACAGGAAAGACAGGAGGAGGACAGAGACAGGAGGAGGTGGAGCAAGGAGAAAGTCTGCATCATGGGCCATGGTGGAGGACAGAGCAGGAGGAGGACAGGTGGACAGGAGGCAGAGGGAGGCAGACAGACGGACGCTGAGGCGGCGCTCAGAACCATGTGGCATCCTGCATGTCCAACTGTTTCCTGTGTCCAACAGGAAGAGGAAGGAGCTGCTGCACAGACGGACGGGACGCAGAATGGAAGAGGGCGGACAGACAGACGGCGAGCAGCGAGACGGGTTCAGACGGATGACCAGAGGGAGGTCTGAACCCACCGGCCCGCTGGACGCAAGTAAGATGTCCACCACGCTTTGACATAGAGGTAGTACTGTCAGTCTAATATGAATACATCACCATAGTAACCACGAGTAACGCGCTAACAACCATCTGACATCACCACCAACAGCCACTGCAAACATTAGCTGCTGCCGAATACACCCTAATAACCACCTACTGTTTCCATAACAACCACATGGAACACGATGACTCAAACAATCTGACACATAGCAACAGCAACTACAGAATACACCTTAGTAACCATTAATAGGCAACAACTTAGAGTCGTCACCACAGCTACCACCTGCCAACCATCCACTGATCCCCTAGCAATGATGCAGAATCACCATAGCAACTAGCTCATACACACTTTTAGTCATTTGGCAGCAGACCTCGTCCTGTTGTGGAGCTTCGCTCATGTGACTTGATCTTCATCAGCAGTTTGTGGTTGACGGCTTCAGCTCTGCTTCTCGTCACAGAGTGTAAATCTGTGTTGAAAGGACGAGAGCAGGAACAAAGAAAAGGCTGAACAACAACGTAATCCTGTTATCGCTGCACAGGTGGACTACAGTCAGACGGTCAGTGTGCGTCACCACAGCAGCAGCACTGAACCTGCAATCACTGTTTGTGTCAGTGGCTGTGTGATGAGTTTAATGTGTCTGTGCTGTAATCACACTTCAGTCTGTACGCTGTGTGCACGAGTATCTCAGAGTTCACACTCATCGTGACGCTCACATGCAGCTATGAAGGTCACATGACACACCGTGTGACTCCTCGTTGGCCTTGGCGGTGTTTTCGCAACAACATCTCACTTCCTGTTTAAACTCAAACTCACAGACAATGTACAGATGTCTCCGCAGACTGTCTAAAACCTGGACGTAGTCTCTGTGACGTCCCAGCAGACTGTCTAAAACCTGGACGTAGTCTCTGTGACGTCCCAGCAGACTGTCTAAAACCTGGACGTAGTCTCTGTGACGTCCCCTCAGACTGTCTAAAACCTGGACGTAGTCTCTGTGACGTCCCCGCAGACTGTCTAAAACCTGGACGTAGTCTCTGTGACGTCCCCGCAGACTGTCTAAAACCTGGACGTAGTCTCTGTGACGTCCCCGCAGACTGTCTAAAACCTGGACGTAGTCTCTGTGACGTCCCCGCAGACTGTCTAAAACCTGGACGTAGTCTCTGTGACGTCCCCGCAGACTGTCTAAAACCTGGACGTAGTCTCTGTGACGTCCCCGCAGACTGTCTAAAACCTGGACGTAGT
Organism: Collichthys lucidus; assembly: GCA_004119915.2. Classification (NCBI taxonomy): domain Eukaryota; kingdom Metazoa; phylum Chordata; class Actinopteri; family Sciaenidae; genus Collichthys; species Collichthys lucidus. The sequence goes on along the minus strand of CM014096.1, from coordinate 630,613 downwards.
CTCTGTGACGTCCCCGCAGACTGTCTAAAACCTGGACGTAGTCTCTGTGACGTCCCCAGACTGTCTAAAACCTGGACGTAGTCTCTGTGACGTCCCCGCAGACTGTCTAAAACCTGGACGTAGTCTCTGACGTCCCCGCAGACTGTTAAAACCTGGACGTAGTCTCTGTGACGTCCCCGCAGACTGTCTAAAACCTGGACGTAGTCTCTGTGACGTCCCCGCAGACTGTTAAAACCTGGACGTAGTCTCTGTGACGTCCCCGCAGACTGTCTAAAACCTGGACGTAGTCTCTGTGACGTCCCCGCAGACTGTCTAAAACCTGGACGTAGTCTCTGTGACGTCCCCGCAGACTGTCTAAAACCTGGACGTAGTCTCTGTGACGTCCCCGCAGACTGTTTAAAACCTGGACGTAGTCTCTGTGACGTCCCCGCAGACTGTCTAAAACCTGGACGTAGTCTCCATGACGTCCCCGCAGACTGTCTAAAACCTGGACGTAGTCTCCGTGACGTCCCCGCAGACTGTCTAAAACCTGGACGTAGTCTCTGTGACGTCCTCTACAGACTGTCTAAAACCTGGACGTAGTCTCTGTGACGTCCCAGCAGACTGTCTAAAACCTGGACGTAGTCTCTGTGACGTCCCCGCAGACTGTCTAAAACCTGGACGTAGTCTCCGTGACGTCCCCGCAGACTGTCTAAAACCTGGACGTAGTCTCCGTGACGTCCCCGCAGACTGTCTAAAACCTGGACGTAGTCTCCGTGACGTCCCCGCAGACTGTCTAAAACCTGGACGTAGTCTCCGTGACGTCCCCGCAGACTGTCTAAAACCTGGACGTAGTCTCCGTGACGTCCCCGCAGACTGTCTAAAACCTGGACGTAGTCTCCGTGACGTCCCCGCAGACTGTCTAAAACCTGGACGTAGTCTCCGTGACGTCCCCGCAGACTGTCTAAAACCTGGACGTAGTCTCCGTGACGTCCCCGCAGACTGTCTAAAACCTGGACGTAGTCTCCGTGACGTCCCCGCAGACTGTCTAAAACCTGGACGTAGTCTCTGTGACGTCCCCGCAGACTGACTTTTTCACGCTCCACAACTCTACTGTCTAGATGCATCATGGGAAATGTAGTTGTGTTGGAGATGCAGTTCAGACTTGCGGGAGACTGGACGGTCCTCGCAGAGTATTCATTGTCCTGTGTGTGTGAGATATTCCCCTCTAATCTGTTGAAGTGTCTGTCCGTGCTCCATCAACACACTGCGCAGTGTGTGTGTGTGTGTGTGTGTGTGTGTGTCACAGAGGTACACAGTAACCTACATTATCCAGCACACGGTCTGTACTCACTGTTCTCTGCTGTGGCGTTTTTCAAACTTTGTCTGTCTGTAGGTTTTCATGAAACAGGAAGTAGAGTTCTGTTTACTTCCTGTTTGTCACGTTTCCTGTAGAAACGGTCACATAGCGAGGGACTTGGATTATTATTGGATATTGATTGGCATCAGTTTCAACCTCCGAAGCAGCAGTGAGCAGTGTGGCGGGAGAGAAGAAGAGTGTGATGCCGTTAGTGGCACCTGTATTTGTCTTAATGTGTCACGTGACAGCTGCTGTTGATGGTTCGTGGACAGGTGAGTCATTGTGGGCTTACCTCTTGCTGCACAGTACATGCTGCTTGATTGGGATGTGGAGGGTTGGTCACACCTCTGCATCTCTGTCACTGCGTGTCACTCTCATCGATCCAAATATCGATAGTATCGATACCAAGTCAGTATCGGTATCGGATCGGATACTAACCTGGTGACATCGATTCTTTACTTCCCGACTTTGCAAGTTCTGCTCTTGTTTGCAATGCTGCGGTTTGGGCAAACAGGAAACAGCCAGGTCGCCGGACTCGCCGCTCCTGAGACTTAGACGTGCAAAGCAAACAAACAAGCAGGTTGCTGGCTCAGGTTCATCAGCACACGCAGTGCGAGATAATAAAGCATTTTCTAATTAATAATAAAAAGGAATCACAAAAAACACTTATTATCACTTTATTTATTGGAAAGTATCGTATCGGCGATACTGGCCCGTATTTACTTACAAATATGCAGTATCGCACACCTCCACTGGGTACACCTTCAGAGTGTGTTTGGTCACATCTTAAACTATCTGTCCTGGGAGCTTCAAATCTACAGCAGTTCCTATAAACTTAAACTGGATCATGAAGGCCCGTCAGCCCACAGTAACTTAAACTGGATCATGAAGGCCCGTCAGCCCACAGTAACTTAAACTGGATCATGAAGGCCCGTCAGCCCACAGTAACTTAAACTGGATCATGAAGGCCCGTCAGCCCACAGTAACTTTAACTGGATCATGAAGGCCCGTCAGCCCACAGTAACTTAAACTGGATCATGAAGGCCCGTCAGCCCACAGTAACTTAAACTGGATCATGAAGGCCCGTCAGCCCACAGTAACTTGTCCATCAATAAACAGAAAACTAACCATGATTTCACGTTATCCTGATCTAGCACTACATAGCTTCAGGCTAACGTTAGCTCGCTCACACAGACAAAATGTCTTCTCCTCTGAACGTGAATGATTTAAACAGGGACTCACTCACGGGCTCCTCTCGATCCGCGGCTGTCATCCACCGTCTCCATCATCAGTGTAAAGATAAGATACGTTACTATCTGTAACGTTCCTGTCCTGTGTTTTATCTGGACCGTTAGCTCCGGGATGCTAACTAGCTTGCCGTTCACAAACCGCCTCGGTTAAAGTTAGCGCGTTAGCTCCCGCCTCCATCCCGCGCGTAAGCTCCACCTTAGCTTTGTACGTTACATCATTATTGTTGGCTAACGTGACGTCCGTCTTCAGAGAAGAGTTAGCATCAAAGATCGCGTTAGCTGAAAGCTAGCCATGTTCTGTTGGCGATAACGTTAGCATCGTCAGTCAAATCAAATGATGATTACGTGATGTGACTGTGTTTGCTTCCACGTCTGTGACATGTTTCATGTCCGGAGCTTCACCGTGAGCCGTGTCGGTGTGGGACCGGATCAGAACACACAGAACAAAACCCAAACAGACGTCCGGTCCGTCAAGGAGAACTTCAAAATGAGACACACACTGCAGAGAGCGCGTTTAATCTGCGATGACTCAGCATATCATTAAATATGGGACACGTTTATATGCTGACTTCTCCATCTCCCCTTTCCTCCCAGCGTACAGCACCTCCTCCCGGCCTCCTTCCTCTCCTCCCCCTCGTCAGGAGAAGGTGAGCAGTTTCCATCTGGAGACGTACCTGACGGAGCCGAGGCGTCCAGAGACCAGGAGGCTGCGCTCCTTCTCCTCCCCCCCTGACCCCGGACAGCGCTCCTCCACCTCCTCCACCTCCTGCTTCCAGCCGCCTCCTCCTGCTCCGCCTCGTCCTGTCAGGAGGCTGGTGAGTCTAAAATAAATAACAATGTTCCATTAACTGCATATTATTATTTTATGTATTACTTGTTATCGGTACGTATTTCACACGTTGGTTGATTATCTTAGCTCGTTTATTGTCGGCTAACAAGTCTTCAGTTAGCGTTGGGTCCCGTTAGCTGGAAGCTAAAATATCACATACGCTCATATTGTTTCGTTAGCAATAAAATCATAATTGTTCACGTCAGTGCTATTGCTAAGCTAACGTACAGAAGACAGAGTAATTTTATGAATAAATTAAAAACCTCTATAAACATTACAACTCACAGACCTTTGAATGACGTGTTAGTTAATTAATTTAGTTGTTTGTTTCTCCTTCATTTTGGCGGGTTCTGTCCTCGGACAAACACGCAGCTGTCACAGTCTGGACCTCGGCTGTGTTCGGCTCCGATCGGGTGTCTTCGGTCACGCTCGGCGCGGTGATGCTGACACATGCCAGCAGTCAAGTTTACACAGTTAACGAGAGGGGGGCCGGAAACGGTGTTTTCAAAATAAAGTTACAAAAGAAACAAAACGAGAATGTCGTCTATCTGTGAAATAACGTTGGTCTAACATTAAAATAACGTTGGCCTAACATTAAAATAACGTTGGTCTATTGTATATAATGTACTATGAGTACTTTCACCTGACGTCTTTTACGTTTTTCTTTACTACGATTAGTTTGTCAGAACAGGAATGCTTTTGTTGTGACATCAAGTACCGGAAGTGCAGCGCGTTAGCTCCGTTAGCTTGCTCGCTGCGGCGGCTCCGGTGGTCGCGCTGTTCAACCTGAAACCGGAGCGGCGGACAGCGGCGATCTTTACCGACACAAGTCGACGGTTCACCGGCCAGCTCAGGGCAGAGACACAAGATGGAGCCGTGAGGATGTCACAGATGCGCGGATAAAAACAAACCCGAGGTCACGCCAGGAGCGGGAAAAGCAGCGTTTAATGAACGGCGACGGGCAGGTAGGCGCGAGCCCTGGTTGACGTCACATCCATTCATCTAACGTTCTCATTGCGTTACATGAACGTTCTGCCAGCTCACCTAAACATATATCATGTTATATATGTATCATACATGTCTGACATCTTTCATGGCCTTCACTTATTTAAACCTCACGTGGTGTATACCTGAGCTCACCTGGTTATAGATCCATCAAATATGCTTTTAATCTGAAACGTCTGTTGGCTGATTTTAATTTGAAAAACACCAAACAGGATGTGTGTTTTGTCTTCAGCTTCTCCTGCCTGATGATTGGACGATGACAACGTGTGCGTGCGCCAGATGTGTGGAATTTGACGAGCAATCTGATTGCACGAGAGTCGTTAATGAGTGCTAATATAGACAATAACAGAACAGAGACTTACACAATCACTACAGCCGTTCTAATATTAACGTTACGTTACATTAGCATTACATTAACGTTACATTGACGTTACATTGACGTTACATTGGCCTTACATTGACATTATATTAACGTTACATTAACATTACAGTAATGTTACATTAATGTTACATTAACGTTACATTAACATTACATTAACGTTACATTGACGTTACATTGATGTTACATTAACATTACATTAACGTTACATTGACGTTACATTAACATTACAGTAATGTTACATTAATGTTACATTAACGTTACATTAACATTACATTAACGTTACATTGACGTTACATTGATGTTACATTAACATTACATTAACGTTACATTGACGTTACATTGGCCTTAAATTGACATTATATTGACGTTACATTAACATTACAGTAATGTTACATTAACGTTACATTGATGTTACATTAACATTATATTAACATTATATTAACGTTACATTAACATTACAGTAATGTTACATTAATGTTACATTAACGTTACATTAATGTTACATTAACATTATATTAACGTTACATTAACATTATATTAACGTTAGATTAACATTACATTAATGTTACATTAACGTTTGATTGTAACATTACTAACGTAGATCATGACTTTAATGTTTTAGACGAACGGTATTTTAGTGTTAGATTAATGTTATATTAACGTTATAAACCTTCTGATGACATGTTTGATGAGAAACAAAGTGATGTCATCAGACTCTGATGTCACTGCTTCATACATGATAAAGATATGAGTGAGTGTGATTTGTGTCCGGCGGACTGACGGTGTTTGTGCTGCGTTGTCAGCAGGTGGAGGTCGCAGACGGCATGTCGGAGCAGCCGGACCCCGATGATGCCGGTAAGTAAACATGCAAGATGTAAAGATGCATCTGTTTGGGGACTAGTGAGTGCTGACTCACACTCAGATAACCGACGACGATGATGATGATGATGATGATGATGATACCTGTGTTGTGTCTGTGCAGTGTCAGAGGAGTCAGAGAGAGACATCTACATGCGCTTCATGAAGTGTCACAAGTGTTACGACATCATCCCCACCAGCTCCAAACTGGTAGTGTTTGACACCACATTACAGGTGAGACAGACAGACAGGTGAGACAGGTGAGACAGACAGACAGGTGAGACAGAGAGACAGGTGAGACAGACTGTAAACTGTTTTTGTGTTTCAGGTGAAGAAAGCGTTCTTTGCTCTGGTGGCAAACGGGGTGAGAGCTGCTCCTCTGTGGGAGAGTAAGACACAGAGCTTTGTAGGTGAGACTGTTTCCTCTGCATCGCTGTTTGTCGTCTCAGAGCCGCACTGACGCTGAGCTGCGTCACGGCGTGAAACCTCTCTGATGTCATGAATGTCTGTTTTTCAGGAATGTTGACGATCACAGACTTCATCAACATCCTGACCAGATACTATAAATCCCCCATGGTAACACACACACACACACACACACACACACACACACACACACACAGAGGGAGACCACTAGCCTTCCTGGGGTTTTGTACAAATGAAGCAAACATGCTCAAGCTAAATGTTTCCCTCTGTTTCCAGTCTTTATGCTAAGCTAAGCTAACAATCTGTCTGTCAGGTCCAGATCTACGAGCTGGAGGAACATAAAATCGAGACATGGAGAGGTAAACACCACACACACACACACAACACACACACACACACACACACACACCCACACAGACACAACACACACACACACACACACACCACAGACACACACACACACACCCCACACACACACACACACACACAACACACACACACACACACACACACACAACACACACACACCCACCACACAACACACACACACACCACACACACACACACACACACCACACAACACACACCACACACAGACACAACCCACACACCACACACACACACACACACACACACACACACACACAGACACACACACACACGCTCAGATATCTAACCAGCGTGTTGTTTCATGTGTTGACAGAACTTTACCTGCAGGAGACCTTTAAACCTCTGGTCCACATCTCACCTGACGCCAGGTATGTCAGTGTGTGTGTCTGTGTGTGTGTCTGTGTGTGTTTGTGTGTTTATGTGTGTCTGTGTGTGTGTGTGTCTGTGTGTGTGTGTGTGTCTGTGTGTGTGTGTGTCTGTGTGTTTATGTGTGTCTGTCTGTGTGTGTGTCTGTGTGTGTGTGTGTGTCTGTGTGTTTGTGTGTGTCTGTGAATGTCTGTGTGTGTCTGTGTGTGTTTGTGTGTTTATGTGTGTCTGTGTGTGTGTGTGTCTGTGTGTTTATGTGTGTCTGTGTGTGTGTGTGTCTGTGTGTGTGTGTCTGTGAATGTCTGTGTGTGTCTGTGTATGTCTGTGTGTGTTTGTGTGTGTCTGTGTTTGTGTGTGTGTCTGTGTGTGTGTCTGTGTGTGTTTGTGTGTGTCTGTGTGTGTGTGTCTGTGTGTTTATGTGTGTCTGTGTGTGTGTGTGTCTGTGTGTTTGTGTGTGTGTTTGTGTGTGTCTGTGTGTGTGTGTCTGTGTGTGTGTTTGTGTGTGTGTGTCTGTTGTGTGTCTGTGTGTGTTTGTGTGTGTCTGTGTGTGTGTGTCTGTGTTTTTATTGTGTCTGTGTGGGTGTGTGTTGTGTATGTGTGTTTGTGTGTGTCTGTGTGTGTTTGTGTGT